>CM056051.1:347402021-347407021 GCA_029574335.1 Rana kukunoris
TATTTAAAAATTTTTTTATTCACGATTGCCGACGCAAGCCTGTTATATCGGCGGCCATTTTCTTGTAGCCACATGCTGTTTTTTTTTGTTTTTTTTTACATACGGCGGCCATCTTGGACACAGTCTTGGCCTCTTGTGCCTGTAAATAGCGCTGCAAAAGCCTTCAAATCTTTTCCTGAGGGACAGCGCAGCCAGCCTTCTCAGCGCTTCAGCTACAAATGGGTCGGGTGGCGAGTTCCCCGAGGGTCCCCTGCTCTCTATTTTGCAGCCAGGAGGGTGACCGGTGGTGTCTGTCTTGCAGTACTAAGGAGCCATAAATGGTGGGCAGCATGTAGTCTTATCCAGTAGCTTCTACCCCAACCGTGCCTGAATTAACCCTTAGTGCCCCTGCGGTCTCTGTAGAGGCTATGACTGCAGTCCCTGAGGCGTTTTTTTGCCAAGATTGAAGTGACAAGTGGCCAGAAGGGGGGTAAACCCCCCCCCCTCCCTATGCCTGTTTCTGAGGATGGCTCTGACACGGAACCATACCACTGCTGCTGGCTCTGGTTCGGTCATGTCAGATATGCAGGCTTGGCCCACATGGTCTGTGAGGATGAATCTGCTCAGGGTCAGCGCTTGAGGCATTTTGTTGGAGCTTGTATCACTGTGGTGCGGGATACTCATAAATTTCAAGGATGGCGGAGACATCAGAGTTGCCCGGTCTCTTTTAGGGTTCCGCAAGCCGCCCCGCACCGAATCTTCCTTGTGTTCCATACCTGGGACAAAGTATTATACAAGAAATGGGATCGGCTGCAGAAAGTTCTTTGATGTACCAAATTACTTTGCGGTCCGTTATCCTCTTGGGGGAGACTTTTTTTTTTTAAAAAAAGTCCTCCGTCAGACCCCCCTGTGCTCAGACTAAACAAGTCGACCATGTTATCTGTGAAAGGGGCTCCTGACTTTTTGGACCCCGCAGATAGAGCTGAGGCTGTGGCCAGCTCCATGTTCACAGTAGTGGAGTTGGCAGTGAGACCGGTTTTGGCCGGAGCTCTAGTGTCGGACAATTACCGAGCGGGCAAAGTCCCTACTGCAGGCGCTGGAGGCGCATAATGCTCCTGAGCTCTGTGTGGGCCTGGCTGACCAGTTGGTGCAGGGACTGTAGTTTGATTTGGCCCTGGATACGCTCCTTGCTCTCCAGGGCCTCCACCTACGCGGTGGTACTACGGCGCCTTGTGTGGCTGAAAGGTTGGTCTGCAGACCAGTCCTCAAAAAAAGGCTTTGGTGGATTTACCCTTTAAGGGTGAACAGCTTTTTTCAGCGTCCCTGGATGATATAAAGGATGCCACAGGTGGTAAGAGCACACTGCTCCCACAATCTGGGAAGGGTAAGGAACCTCGCCATAAGCAAGATCCCTCCTTTACTACCCCACAAGCAGTTTTTTTCGCCAGCCAAGTGCGGCAGGAAAAAGTCTTCAAGGTGCCCGCTGCAGGGCCGAAGCGCACCTATTACTGTGAGCCTAACAAGCCTGCAGACAAACCTGCTTCCGCATGAAGGTCAGCCCGCCCGTGTCTCGGGTGGGGGGGCCGGCTTTGCGGCTCGATGGAGGTCTCTTCTTTCCGACCATGGGTTTGCGAGGTAGTTTCCTCGGGGTACAAGTTCTCTCGTCCACCAAACAGATTTTTTTTCCTTCCAACCTCCAACTTCCTCTGGTTCGCTGGAAGCATCTGTCAGGGGCTGTCCAGGATATACTGGCCAGGGGAGCGATTGTGCCGGTTCCCTTGATAAAACGTTTTCGGGGGTTTTGCACCAATCTGTAGTCCCCAGAAAGGAAGGGGTCTGTCCAATCCTGGACCTTAAGGCCCTCAATTGTTTTTGTCTAAGTTCAAAAATTCAGGATGGAGTCAATTCGCATAGTAGTGGCAGTGCTCCATCAAAGGGACTTTATGGCCTCCTTGGACATCATGGACACATACCTGCATGTTCCCTTATACACAAAGCACCAGAGATTTCTGCGCTTTGCGATCGGAGAGGACCACTTTCAATTTGTGCCTCTCCCGCTCAGACTGCCCTCGGCACCAAGGGTCTTCACCAAGGGCTTGCCCCGATTCTAGCCCTGCTGAGGCAGCATGGGATTGCTATCATAGGATACCTGGACAACCTTCTCCTGAGAACTTCCTCAAGCTCAGAGTTAGAAGAAAATGTGTCCATCACCTGCCAGACCCTCAGAATTCGGCTGGCTTTTGAAATGTCCAGAAGTCAGTGTTGGTGCCGTCTCAGCGACTGGAATACTTAATGTTGGTCCTAGATTCCTCGGAGGCGAGAGTTTTCCTCCCACCGGAAAAACTTCAGACACTACAGTCTGCGGTGCAGCGGTTGACGACCCAGAAGCGGTCATCGCTTCGATTCTGCATGAGGGTTCTGGGTCTGATGGTGGCCTCTTTCGAGGCAGTCCTATATGCCCAATTCCACACCTGTGTGACACAGAAGGAGATTGTCACGTTGGGACAAGCTCCCTTCGTTTCTGGATTACCAGATTTGGTTGAGTCGGCTGGTCAAGTCCTCCCTGGTGTGGTGGCTAACGTCAGTTTTGCGTTTTTGCTCACCTCAATCTTTGCGGTGAGCGTGGCCTGGCATGTGGCAATCGCTGACATGTCTAACACAGCCCGGCTAAGAAGAGGCATCCAGCTCCGGAGGCTCAATCTGCAATGCCATCTTAATCCTCCATGTGTTGCGATGCTCCATGAGGGTACAGGGTCTGTACCTCAATTGGCAGGAACCGGAGCTTCTTTCCACTTCCAGGGGTCACTCTGGACGGACGGTGTCTAATGTGTGCAAAGATTCATTAGTAGGGTGTAACGGCTTCCAGGAGGAAAAAACAGAATTACTCTGAGTATAAATTGATGGTCGGACTTTGTGGCAGATCGGAAGTAAAAAAAAAAATTTTTTATTACAAGCGTAAAATATTACATAAATGAAAAGAAAATTACATAAGACATAAAATATAACCATATAAATGACAAGCAATACTGGAAAAATCTTTGAAGTTGCCTACGCGTTTCGCCGTGGGGCTTCTTCAGGATGATACAAAAGGAATTTTTGATGGTATGAAAATATTATTTTGTTTCATGTATTGACGATGGATACAGCCAGCGAGTGAGTCTATCACAAAAATAAGCTAGACGAATAATCTATAGGGGTGTTCCAGAGTTGTTAAAATCTTTTCAAGTAATTATTTGAAAAGAGGGAAGGTACAACAACAGATGGGTAAACAGCCGCAGGGTATAAATCCAAATCCAATTGCTGTTTCAATGTTCAGCACAGTATGGTCCACAGAGAGACAGACAGTTTAGGAAAATAGTGCTGACGTGAGTGCTCCAACAGGCTAATACCCTGAGGTACGCACGTCGGCACTATTTTCCAAAAACTGTCTGTCTCTCTGTGGACCATACTGGGCTGAACATTGAAACAACAATTGGATTTGGATTTATACCCTGTGGCTGTTTACTTACAGCTTTGAGTGCAATGCCCCAGTTTCGGTACCAGTTCTGGGATTCTAGATTGGGGATTTCTATCCCTTAGCCGCTTACCCGGCCTCCTTTCCCATCTGTTGCTGTACCTTCCCTCTTTTCAAATAATTACTTGAAAAGATTTTAACTCTGGAACACCCCTATAGATTATTCGTCTAGCTTAATATTTTTGTGATACTCACTCGCTGGCTGTATACATCGTGAAGTCATACATGACACAACTAAATAATAATTTCATACTATCAAAATTTCCTTTTGTATCGTCCTGAAGAAACTCCACGACGAAACGCGTAGGCGACTTCAAAGGATTTTTCCAGTATTGCTTATTTTATGATTATTTTTTTTGTCATTTTTTTCATTTATGGAATATTCTACGCTTGTAATAAAATGTCTATTTTTTTTTATTTACTTCTGATCTGCCTCAAAGTCCGACCATCAATTTCTACTCTTAGTAATAGTGTTTTTTTTCCCGATCATATACGGATGTGGCAAATGTGAGTGCTTTCCTACTGGTGTCATTCTGCTTTCCTTTTTTTTTTCTCCCATCCCTTCTTACCCATTTTTCTTTCCCCTCCCCATCTAAATTCTCCCTTCCTTTTTTTTGATTGGCTCCCAGGAGGAGAATAAAACAAATTTTCTCGTATCGCCAATTGACGACACAGCTCTTTAAATCTTGACAAGTGCGTAATGTTCCCTGTTTACAGGAGAGGACTAGGCAGAAACATGTTGGTTAATTAAATACATGTTATTTTAAGAGTTGAACAGCCCCGCCCAGGGTGCGGTCCCTCCAGACATATAACCCACCTCCCTGCAGTATGCAGCCTCAATTTCGCTCTGCCTAGAGAAGGATGTATGGCTCCCTTTGGGCCCAGCACCCTGAGAAATTTTATTCGTTTTTTTTCTTGAAGAATCTTCTATCAACTGTCGGCTGAGACAGGCTGGATATCTTATATATTCTCTCTCTCAATATATAGGGAAATGTATAGAGAGAGATAATATATAGAGAGAGATAATATATAGAGAGAGATAATATATAGAGAGAGATAATATATAGAGAGAGATAATATATAGAGAGAGAGATAATATATAGAGAGAGAGATAATATATAGAGAGAGAGATAATATATAGAGAGAGAGATAATATATAGAGAGAGAGATAATATATAGAGAGAGAGATAATATATAGAGAGAGAGATAATATATAGAGAGAGAGATAATATATAGAGAGAGAGATAATATATAGAGAGAGAGATAATATATAGAGAGAGAGATAATATATAGAGAGAGAGATAATATATAGAGAGAGAGATAATATATAGAGAGAGAGATAATATATAGAGAGAGAGATAATATATAGAGAGAGAGATAATATATAGAGAGAGAGATAATATATAGAGAGAGAGATAATATATAGAGAGAGAGATAATATATAGAGAGAGAGATAATATATAGAGAGAGAGATAATATATAGAGAGAGAGATAATATATAGAGAGA
>CM056051.1:348019521-348239743 GCA_029574335.1 Rana kukunoris
TGTCGTCAGCGCCCCCCCGCTTCTCATTTTTAATGTGCCATGTCATTTTGCTTAGGGCCCCAGGGAGGTCAGGATCGGCACTGGGTCTTGTAATGACCTGGGGGGAGTGGTGGCGGGGAAACTCATGCTATTTTTTCACCGATTTTTATCCATATTGCAGGGACCAATCATTACATTAAAGCCGCAAGCAGTATTAAATTACTTTTTTCTGAGAGTAATCTCATGTTGTACAGGGACATTTCTAAACACGTGCCACTACTATAGACACCCAGCAGGTACCATATTGAAAGGAGTTTTTTTTGGCTGCTCCTGAAAAAACGACCGGTTTTAAAACTTTTTTTGCATTGATACATGTTCCCTGGGGCAAGACTCGGGTTCTCAAAGACATTTTCCATCAATAACTTGCATATTGGTCTTTAAAAAATGAGCGTTTTTGAATTCGAACGTTTGAGTCCCATAGACTTTAATGGGGTTCTAAATGTTCGTGCGAAGCCGCGATCTGTTCGACCGTTCTGGTGCGAACCGAACCCGGGTATGTTTGGCTCATCCCTAGTCCCAAGGGGTAATCCTAGAGTTAGCCCCAGAGGATCAGGGGTCAGGATTCTATTTATACCTGTTTACGGTTCCAAAACCAAAGGGGGATGTCAGACTTATCCTAGATCTGAAAAGCTTGAATCAGTTCCTGAACATTCGCTCCTTCCGCATGGAGTCTGTCCGTTCAGTTGTTTCCACCCTTCAGGGAGGAGAATTAGGTGACCGCCATATTGTGTCAATCTTGCTCCCTTTCTCAGCGAGATTGACCAGCTACGAGCCCCATCGCGGGAGCCAGCACCAGACCCGTATCTAAAGCACGCTGCCCGGCCGGTCAGGAAAGGAGTGGGGACGAGCGAGTCCCCCCACTTCTGAGCCGTACCAGGCCGCATGTCCTCAACATGGGGGGGTCAGGTGCTCTGGGGCAGGGGGCGCACTGCGGCCCCCCCACCCCAAAGCACCCTGTCCCCATGTTGATAAGGACAGGGCATCTTCCCGACAACCCTGGCCATTGGTTGTCGGGGTCTGCGGGCGGGGGGCTTGGGGGTCTGGTGTGGAATTTAAGGGGAACTCCACCCCAAATGTAAAAAAAAAAATGGCGTGGAGTCCCCCCTAAAATCCACACCAGACCCCTTATCCGAGCACGTTGACCTGGCCGGCCGCAGAAAAAAGGGGGGGACAGAGCGCGGCCCCCCCTCTCCTGAACCGCACCAGGCCACATGCCCTTAACATTGGGAGGGTGTTTTGGGGTACCCCCCAAAACACCTTGTCCCCATGTTGATGAGGACAAGGGTCTCTTCCCCACAACCCTTGCCCGGTGGTTGTGGGGGTCTGCGGGCAGGAGGCTTATCGAAATCTGGAAGACCCCTTTAACAAAGGGGCCCCCCAGATCCCGGCCCCCCCTGTGTGAAATGGTAATGGGGAAGATGGGGTAATGGGGAAGATGGAGGAAAAAACCCGAAGGAAAGAAGAAAAGAAGAAGAAAGAAGATAATAAAGGACTTGTCAAAAACCGGCTCTTGTCTTTTTTTACACTTGATGTATTGTACCTCTACCATTTCACGAAAAAAAAACTGTCAAGTGTAAAAAAAGACAAGAGCCGGTTTTTGACAAGTCCTTTATTATCTTCTTTCTTCTTCTTTTCTTCTTTCCTTCGGGTTTTTTCCTCCATCTTCTTCTTCCTCTGCTTCTGTCTTGGGTCTTCTATTCCCGCATCTTGACCGGAATGTTCTTCCATCTTCTTCTCCTTCCGCTGTCCTTCTCGTCCGCATCTTCTTCTGGTTCTTCTTCGCCGGAGCTGCCGCTTCCAATTGAAATCCCCGCTGTCTGCCGGCCCCGCCTCCCTCTGACGCCACAGGCAAGCTCTTAGGAAAGTCCCCGTGTGGTGCATGTGCGTCAGAGGGGGGCGTGGTCACATGTCAGAGGGCGGGCAATTCAATTGGAAGCTTGTGCGTGGCTTCTTCTTTGCCGGAGTCGCGGCTTCCAATTGAATTGCCCGCTTAGTCAGCGCAGTGCCAATCACGTTGAGCCACCACAGCTCCCACCCCATGTTATTTTTGTTTAGATATTTTTTTAGTTATTTTTTATTAAAGGGCCCAGAGCTCCCAAGGCAACCCCCTTGTTTTTTTTTAAATATATATATATATATATATATATATATATATATATATTTATTTATTTTTCATTAACCACTTGCCTACTGTGCACCTACACCCCCTTCCTGCCCAGACAAAATTTAAGCTTCCGGCACTGCGTCGCTTTAACTGACAATTGCACGGTCGTGCGACGTGGCTCCCAAACAAAATTGGCGTCCTTTTTTTCCCACAAATAGAGCTTTCTTTTGGTGGTATTTGATCACCTCTGCGTTTTTTATTTTTTGCGCTATAAACAAAAATAGAGCGTCAATTTTTAAAAAAATGCAATATTTTTTACTTTTTGCTATAATAAATAACCCCAAAAATATATAAAAAAAAAATTTTTTTCCTCAGTTTAGACCGATACATATTCTTCTACATATTTTTGGTAAAAAAAAAATGCAATAAGCGTTTATCGATTGGTTTGCGCAAAATGTATAGGGGCAGATTCACAAAACAATTACGCCTGTCTAACTGGGGTTAGACAGGAGTAATTTCAAATTTCGCGCGGCGTATCACTAGTTTGAATCCTCAAACCATGATACGCCGGCTTCGGGCTTCGATCCAAGAGGCTTACGTCTTCGTAAGCCTTTGGATCTACGCTGCCATCTATTTGCGGCCGCTGGGAGGAGTTCGCGTCGTTTTGGTGCGTCGGGATATGCAAATGTGTTTTTACGGGGATTCACGAACATACGAGCGGGCGTCGCAATCGTTTTCGTCTATTTTTTACTACGTAATGTTAGAGCAGCTTTTTGCTGCTCTAACTTTACGTAGCCCATGTTAAGTATGGCCGTCGTTCCCGCTTCGAATTTATTTAAATTTTTATTTTGTTTACGTAACTCGTCGGGACGTGGATCGGCCGTAAAGTACGCTACATAAACAACGAATGACGTCACGACGTGATTTCGCGCAATGCACGGCGGGAAATTTGCGAACGGAGCATGCGCAGATCGATCGCCGCGGGAACGCGCCTAATTTAAATGTTTCACGCCCCCTACTCGCGCAGATGGATTGCGACGGGAGAAATACACTACGCCGCCGTCGTTTACCGTAGAAAATCTACCTGAATTCCACGTAGAGCAAGGTAAAAAACGGCGGCGTAGTGTATTTCTGATACGCTACGCTAAGCAAAATGTCTGTGAATCTGCCCCATAGTGTTTACAAAATAGGGGATAGTTTATGGAATTTTTTTTTTTTTACTATTAATGGCGGCGATCTGCGATTTTTTTATTGGGACTGCGACGTTATGGCGGACACTTCGTACACTTTTCTGACATTTTTGGGACCATTTACATTTATACAGTGAACAATGCTATAAATATGCATTGATTACTGTATAAATGTGACTGGCAGTAAGGGGTTAACCACTAGGGGGCGGAGAAGGGGTTAAATGTGTGTCCTATGAGTGTTCTAACTGTGGGGGGAGGGGGGGTGACTGGGGGTGGTGACCGATTGTGTCCCTATGTACAAGGGACACAATCGATCTCCTCTCTCCCTGACAGGACGTGGAGCTCTGTGTTTACATACAGAGCTCCACGTCCCCGCTCAGTTACTGAGCAATCGCGTGTGCCCGGCGGCGATCGTTGCCGCCGGGCACTCGCACGGGACCCCCGCCCGCAGCTTTAACCACTTAAGGAACCCCGCACGCACATATACGGCCACAGAATGGCTTGTACAGGCACAAGGGCGTAAATTTACGTCCCCGCCTAATCACTGCATTTAGTGTCAGTGTGACAGGCAGTGTAAAATCAGTTAGTGTTAGGTTCAGGATAGCCCCCCCACCCCCCCTAATAAAGTTTTAACCCCCTGATCACGGCCCTAGTTAACCCTTTCACTCCCTATTGCCAGCGTCACTAAGCGATCATTTTTCTGATCGCTGTATTAGTGTCGCTGTTCCCGCTAGGTAGCTATTTTTTTTTATTGCGATTTTTTTTTTTACTAAAGACATGTGGCTAAATAAATTTTGGCCTAAATGTTTGACTAAAATTTAGTTTATTTGATTTTTTTTTAACAAAAAGTAAAAAATAGTGTTTTTTTTTTCAAAAATGTCGCTCTATAAAAATAGAGCGACATTTTTGAAAAAAAAACACTATTTTTTACTTTTTGTTAAAAAAAAATCAAATAAACTAAATTTTAGTCAAACATTTAGGCCAAAATTTATTTAGCCACATGTCTTTAGTAAAAAAAAAATCGCAATAAAAAAAAAATAGCTACCTAGCAGGAACAGAGACACTAATACAGCGATCAGAAAAATGATCGCTTAGTGACGCTGGCAATAGGGAGTGAAAGGGTTAACTAGGGCGGTGATCAGGGGGTTAAAACTTTATAGCGCAAAAAATAAAAATCGCAGAGGTGATCAAATACCACCAAAAGAAAGCTCTATTTGTGGGAAGAAAAGGACGCCAATTTTGTTTGGGAGCCACGTCGCACGACCGCACAATTGTCTGTTAAAGCGACGCAGTGCCGAATCGCAAAAACACCTTGGGTCATTTACCAGCGTATTGGTCCGGGTCTTAAGTGGTTAAAGGGACATCACGTCATATGACGTGATGTCAGGATAATGGAGTCCTCCGCCCGCCGTCATTTGACAGTGGGCAGAGGACAAGTGGTTAAAGGGCCCAGAGGTTTATCTTTATTAAAGGGCCCAGAGGTCCCCAGGGCCCCCGGATAGCAACCACCCTTTTTTGAATATATATTTTTCTATATTTCTTTTTTGTAAAGGAACCCCCTGCTTATCAAATTGCGGCAGCCCCCCCCCTTCTCAATTTCAGGCGGCAGCACCCCCCCCCCCGTTCTCTGCTCCAGGGGGCCCATGCCTGAAGCTCACTTTTATTGTTGCACTTTAACCACTTCCATACCGCACCTATTCTGGCACTTCTCTCCTTCATGTAACAATTATATTTTCTTCCTTGAAAATTACTCAGGACCCCCAAACATTATATATATTTTATTAACAAACATCCTAGGGAATAAAGTGGCGGGCATTTTTTCGAACAAATTTCCAATGGTATTTGCGCAAAAAAAATTTCAAACGCTTTTTTTTTTGGCTTTCAAAAAAAAACCTGTTTCATGAATGAAAAAATAAGAAAGCAGTAAAGCTAGCCCAATTTTTAGGAATAAGGTGAAAGATGATGTTACACCGAGTAAATGGCGCTAAACTTCGTTATTAAAAATCTCCATAGGCGATGCTTGACTTTTTTTTCAGGTTACCAGTTTTGAGTTACAGAGGAGGTCTAGTGCTAAAATTATTGCTCTCACTCTAATGCACGCTATGATACCTCACATGTGAGGTTTGAAGGGTGTTTACATATGTGGGTCGGACTTGCATGCATGTTCGCTTCTGAGTGCGAGCTACTAGGGACAGGGGCATTTCAATTTAGATTTTTTTTCTTAACTTAATATTTTTCTTTTTTGCACTTGTTTGTCCCTTTTTTGTATTATTTTTCACTTTTTTTCCTATTACAAGGAATGTAAACATCCCTTGTAATAGGACTAGTGTGTGACAGGTCCTCTTTATTGAGAGAGGCGGGGTCAATAAGACCCCACATCTGTCCTCCAGGCTGGAAAGCATGGAATTGGAAAAAAAAAACACAGATCTCATGCTTTCAGCTGCTATCATGTTCGTTCAGCACAGTGGTGTAGTGTATAGCATGTTCACCTAGCAGCAAAAGGGTTGCTGGTTCGAATCCCGCCTGTGACACCATCTGCCTAGAGTTTGCATGTTCTCCCTGTGCCTGCGTGGGTTTCCTCCCACAATCTAAAAACATGCTGTAAATTGGATCCTGTCTAAATAAGCCCTAATATGCATTAGGATATTTAGGTTTTGTGCTGCCCTAGGCCTGACCAAATTTCGGCACCCCCTAATAGAAAAATGACCCACCCTTCCTGTCAAGGCCACACCCTGTTTTTTTATGACCCACCCAAGAATTTTCAGGGGACACACACAAGTTCTGTGGGGGGGGCACAGGAGTCCCTTAATTTGCCTAGTTTTTCTATCACTTCCTGTTTGGCTATGGGGCCGGAAGTGAAGGCCAATCTCCCCAAACGGACAGGGATAATACAAAATAAACTGACAGGGCTTCTAACCCTTCCCCCCCCAACTCTATCCAAAATGAAAGAAAACAAAAAAAAGAAGTGTTGATTATAGTTTCAGTTTAACCCCAAATTTCAGATCATTTTATTGAGAGGCTTATGAAAATATAACCATGCCAATAGGCCAGGATCCAGGGTTGCTAATATGTATGAATGTGTGTTAGGAACCCCCACAAACACCACCCAATGTTAAATCAACAATTTTCTTGTTTGTTTTGGGGATGCCTGCACCCCTGATAGGGTAAATACACCTCACAAATGTTGTCACTTTCTACTTAAGTCATTCACTTCCTGCCACATAGCCAAACAGGAAGTGAGGGAAAAACCTCAGTAATGTTTTGTTGGGGACACACAGATCAATCTAAATAGTTTCCCATTTTGGAAAATGCATTTAGCTGTGTACACCCCGAATTAGTAGGGATCTTGGAATTTGGGGTCCATTTACTAAAGGCAAATCCACTTTGCACTACAAGTGGACAAGCAAGGAAGAAAAATAAAAACTTGGCGGGATTGGAAGTTAAAACCATCAGTACTTCCCTTCTGATTTTCTTTGCCTACACTTCTACTGCAGAGCGGCTTTGCCTTTACTAAACCCCAGAGTAACTAATCATTTGGGGTGTACACAGCAGTGCAATTTGCTTAATGGGGACACTAGTTAGATTGACCTGTGTCCCGAAGAAAAGACCATTGGTAGGGTTTTAACCTCACTTCCTGTTCAGCTGTGTGACAGGAAGTGAAGCCAATTTTAAGAAAAGGGACACAAAGCCCAACCTAAAAACACTAGCAGGGGTTCTAACACTCAATTGGCTTCCCTCAAACAACCCACAATTAGAATAGGATTGTCTTGTGCTAGTTTCAAGCACAGCGCTGTAAATCAGCACTTCAAGCCTGTCCACCAATGCCTTGAAGGAAGAGGTTGTGTCTTTGAAGCAGCTCCTGTGAAGAACCAGACCCTGGAGGAGAGGGGAGGCTATGGCCTCATCAAGCCCAGGCCAGGGGCTTGTTCCTGGGCAAGGGGAGTTCACCTCCCACCCGGTACCTCCGAGGACCGTGGATCTCCTGAGTTTTGGGGATTTAAATAAAGAAGAGAAGCAATTTTTGTCGGTCCAGTCCAAGCTGGCAGATTGGACTTTTCCCCAGCAAGGGGAGGATGATCATCGAATGCTGAGAAGACGCAGCAAAACCAAAGGTTTGATTCAGAAGGCGGCACAAGCTCTCCATTCCAGGATTACAGTGCTGGCCAGTTTAAGGAACAGAAGAGATCGGGCTAGTAGCTCAAAAAGATTTGAATTCAAGGAAGCAATAGACCTGTTGAAAGAGCAGAATGGCCAGTTATGGGGTCTTGTTATGTGTCTCTGTTCCAGAGGGACTGCAGAGAAGGCTTTCCTCCTTCCAATCAGGAGGGAGCTCCAACGTGCCTCTGAGGAGAGCAAGCAGGCAGCAAGGAGAGGCAAGTCAGCATTAGTAGCTGAGGGGGCTGGGGGTTCTCTGTTAGTGGAACCTCAGACCTCAGGGACTATCTCGGAGAGTACCGCTGAGGGCGCCCAGGCACCTGCCGGACCCCAACCTGTGAAGATAGGGGGTACAACATCAAGTGGGAGGTTGTCCCATGAAGCAGGAGGTACTTGCGTGAGTGAGAGAGGTCTCAACCCCGTGGTGAGTCTTCCTCGTCTTCCGCCTGGTCTTTTGGTCACCGTGAAGAGTGTGTCTGGTTCCCAGCAAGATCAGGGTGATAAGCCTGCTCCTGGAAGCGGGGGTGCTTTGGCCTCTGTGAACCCAGCAAGTAGCCTACAGCAGGGTCAGCCGGCCGTTGTGGTGGCGACCGCTGCGGGTTTACAGGGTGAGGGGCAGGCATTTACCGCGGATCCAGTTGAGATGGACTGTATGACATCTAGTATGGAAGAAGCTATGGCTAGGATAGCAATGGCTGCCGAGGGAGAGGGCACGCCACGCCATGTGGAGCCTCCTGCTTCTGGACGACCAATCAGCAGTGACTTGGAGGGCACTTCCGCTGTGCGGGAATCTCCCGTGATTGGGACGGAGCCGCGACCGGAAGTGACGTCAGCATGTGACCCGGAACCGGAAGTGACATCAGCATGTGACCCGGAACCGGAAGTGAGGTCAGCACGTGACCCGGAACCGGAAGTGACATCAGCGGGTGAACCGGAAGTGGCTGTGGTGACACCCGGAGCTCCATTTCCCGGCCAGGTCCGGTCCTCAGCTTTGGAACAGAATACCCAGGGACTTGTGAGTACTTCCCCATCTGCGGGTCTCCCTTCTGAACAGGCTCCAGTTTGGGGGGATCACCCTGCGGGACATTTAGATGATGAATGTTTGGCAATGGATTTTATTAGAAAGTTAGAAGGTTCCCAGTCTGCAGCTGTGACAGAAGTCCATGTAGGTTCCTATGGAGCCTGTGAAGAGATGGGGGACCCTGGTTTTAATATGGATGATACTCAATTGGCTCAGGTACAGGAAGTTGTGTTGGGGTCGGGCCCCCTTTCGGGTCCTTCAGTAGTGAGGGGGAGGGCAGCGAGTCATGAAGAGACTGCCCAGGTTGCGTCAATGGAGGTCCTGAGGGGGGTTGGTCCATTTGATGCACCCCAACCTGCGGGAGTTATCACAACCTCTCAGGAAGAGAGCTTGCTCAATGCTTTGAGGGAGGGCAGGTCTTATGCTCAAGTGGCTGGGTTAAGTGCTCCCTTGGATCATATTTACAGCAAGTTCGGTGCCCGCAATTTCAGGGTTCCCCCTGCGCAAGAGCAGCGGGGTGAGAGGGCATGGTCCAGGGGAGGTGGTGGTACAGAACGCAGGAGAAGGAATGTGGTGCAACTAAAGTTTATTGGTGAAGGTCAGTGCCCGTCCCGAGGAGAGGTCATCGATATGGTCCTCTCTCTGGGAGTAAGGGCGTCTGACCTCTTTGCGGTTATCCATCCGGGAGGTTCAGTAGAGTTTGATTTTAGTTTTATGTCAGTCATCGTTATGGAAATGTTTTTGTTGAATTATGAACTAGTCAAAAGACAGGACCCATGGTCCAATTTCTGTTTGACCCCCCTGTCTAGGCAGGAGGAGGTCAAAAATGTAACCATCCTGGTACGCAATGAATCCCTTCCTCCGGAAGACATTGCGACCTGGTTGACCCGTCATGGCCAGCTCCAGTGCCCCCTTTGGAAGAAGGTGGATGAAAGGGGGATCTGGACAGGGGCCTGGGGGGTTAAGATTAAGTTGAAGAGGCAGGGAAATAGCATGGCTCATATCCCTGGGAGTGCTTTCATTGGGAGAGACAGAATTTTGTTTTTTTATCCTGGACAGCCTAAAAGGTGTTTTAAGTGCGGGTCCCCCACTCACTTGAGCGCTGAATGCACTGTTGTGAAGTGCACGCGCTGTGGTGGGAGGGGTCACCTGGCGGACGGGTGTGCCCATATTAGATGTAATCTTTGTAACGAGTTAGGTCACCCTTTCAGTCGATGTCCGCAGGCTTATAGGGGTAATGTGCAAGAGGAATCTGGGGTGTCGGAAGGTTTCACCTCGGACACTGATTCTGAGATGGAGGGGGGTGGGGGGGGGCAGGCCGCGGGTGCTTCTAGATCTGGTGGTCGGGCTGCCCCTATGCCCCAGAGGCAAGGTTCTGTCAGGAGGAGGGCGGGGGTTGGTGCAGCTGCCCCTGATCCTCCAGGTCAGAGTGGAGTGGACATTGATTCTGAGGTAGAGGGGGATGAGGAGCCTCAAAGGCAGGGTCTCATCAGGAGGAGGGCGGGGGTTGGTGCAGTAGCCCCTGATCCTCCGGGTCGGAGTGGAGTGTCAGGAGGTGGTGGGGTTTTCCTTGGGGGGCCTCCTGAGTTTTTGCTGGACTCCTCTGCCTTAGACACCGATTCTGAAGTAGAGGGGAGTGAGGAGGGTTTGGTGGTTCCCCCTGGGGGGGGGGTGTTGGGGCCAGTCTGTGCTATCCTTTCCCCCCCTTCCTTTTCTCTTCCTGTTGCCCCCTCCTCTCATTCTTGTTCTGTTCCCCTCCCGCTTTCTTCCCGTTTTGCCCCGCTCCCCCCCCCCCGGGTGGATTCTCATGCGTTGGGTGGTGCAGTAACACAGGAGGATATGGAGGTGGCCCTTGGGTCACAGAAAAGACCTCAGGCCGGGTCAAGTGAAGAGCCCTCAGAGGGTATGAGTGGGGTGGGCCCAGCAGCCGGTGATACTGGTTGGGTAGTGCTTAGGAAGAATAAGAAGAAAAAGAAAAAAAGTAAAAAAGGTGTTAAATGAGTGATGCGGGAGTGGGTTATGTGCCCTGTTCTAAGCAGGATGAGGGTGCGGGTGCCGCAGAGTAATTTGTTATTTTAAAAGTCGGTTAATATAGCGGGATTTTGTTCGATGTTTATGATGTATAGATATGTGGTCTGTTGATGGATTTGGCTAGCTATGACCTGGTGCAGTGGCCAGATGGGGCAGAGGCTGTAGGTTTCTGCAGTTGATGCCAATAGGCTTGCGCAGGTAGTTGGCTAATCCGCGTAAAATATGCCATATATAGTATTTTGTTATTCTTTCTTTTGTTTCTTATGGACCTTAATTATGGGTATGCACCAATAGTGACCCAAAGTGCAATGAGCCGGATAATGGAGGGTGATAAAAGTTTGCCCAACCTGATAGAGGTTAGCACTGGTGAATTGGTTGCGTGTTAGTAGTCTGTGTTTTCAAGGTTTGTAAATTCAATGTTGGTTTTATAGGAGTGTTATAGTTGTTTAAATGATTATCTTGTATATGTAAATGTTTGTAAGCAGTGTGAGATTTTCTTGATGTTTCCCCGTTATTTGTAAATTTGGTACCTAATGTCGTGTCTGAATAAACAAAAAATTTCCACCAATACACCCCCCCCCCCCCAAACAGGCCTTGTTTGCAGGTTTTCTTTCATCTTGCACATGTGCTTTAAAAAGTCAGTCTGGACATCAATTCTATGAAACAATACTTACCGCTTTGTCCTTCCTTTTCTGGTGACTAAACATGACAAACATTTCATGCATACACACCAGAAAAGAGCTTAGAGACAAATCACACTTGATGGTTTAGGCCCAAACTATTTCGGCTGCAGCTGTTAAAATCCATAGCATGAAAAAAATATCACAAAACAAACTTCAAAATTTGAAAGTCATTTTATTGGTCCACAAAACAAGGAAAGCAAAACAAAATATTAAAAATAAACACACAAAAAAAAATAAAAAAAAAATAGACCAAGGTTTATTTCACACAGTAATTGGAATATGAATCATGCTTTTGAAATAACAGGATAGACTCACAGGATTAAAACATTAGTCATTAACATCTTGAGAAACATTTTGCAAAATTATGCAGCAGACAAACATCAAAGTGAAAATCATTATATCAAACAATTGCCCCCCCCCCCCAAAAAAACCTTGCTCCAAAACATCTCTGTTTCGCTGCGCCATTCCTTCCTTCCAGCCAGCAAGTCTGCCCCCTCTCAGGGCAGCTGACATGTGCTCTATCCACGCTTTTTATAACATGTGTGCTAATGAACCAATTGGAAACACATGAAGAAATGTCAGCCTCTAGTTTGTGTGCACTTGTAACTGCTTACACCTGTTAAGGATGTCCTTAAATTACTAAGCCAAAAAAAAAGCTTTCTGAGCATGCTCAGAAACATGCATGTCATTTTCAGGCACAAACACCCAGCTTAATTTTCTAAGTGTTCGAGCATGCCCAGTTCACTCGAGATGCATTACCAGAATCAAATCTGCAATGGCGGATGAAAGCATGGGAGCTGTTTTTTTATTTTTTTCCCCCTGAACTTAATGCTTTACAACCTAAAGGGGAGGTCTTATTGAATTTTTACGTAACAAACATAAATAATAATAATTAAAATGCCCCTGTCCCTAGAAGCCCGCAGTCAGAAGTGAACACGCACCATTTTTTTCAGGTTACCAGTTTAGATTTACAGGTGAGGTCTAGTGCTAAAAGTATTTCTCTCGCTCTTACGCACGCTATGATACCTCACATGTGTGGTTTGAACGATGTTTCCATATGTGGGCGGGCCTTAAATGTGTAAGTCCCGCCCACATATTTAACCCCCGTTCAAACCCCACATGTGAGGTATCATAGCGTACGTTAGAGCGAGAGCAATACTTTTAGCACTAGACCTCATCTGTAACTCTAAACTGGTAACCTGAAAAAATAAAAAAAAGTGTTGCCTATGGGTATTTTCAAGTACTGAAGTTTGGCGCCATTCCATGAGTGTGTGCAATATTAAAGCGTGACATGTTGGGTATCTATTTACTCGGTGTAACATCATCTTTCACATTATGGCCATAAATTGGGCTAACTTTAGTGTTTTCTTAATTTGTAACCACTTGAGCCCCAGACCATATTACTGGTCACTGACCGGGCCAGTTTTTGCATTTCAACACTGCGTCATTTTAACTGACAATTGCGCGGTTGTGCGACATGTCTTTTTTCCCCCGCAACATTTTTATTTTTTTTGGTGGTATTTGATCACCTCTGCGTTTTTTCTTATTTTTGCTCGAACCAAAAATATAGCGACAATTTTGTAAATAAAAAGACAACTTTTTTACTGTTTTCTATAATAATTCTCCCCAAAAATATATAAAAAAAAAACGTTTTGCCCTCAGTTTAGGCCGATACGTATTCTTCGACAGATTTTTGGTTCCAAAAAAAATCGCAATAAGCGTTTGATTGGTTTGGGCAAAAGTTATAAATAGGGGTTCGTTTTATGGGTTTTTTAGGAATATATTTTTGTTTTACTAGTAATGGTGGCGATCATTGATTTTTATGGCTACTGCGACATTGTGGCGGACACATTTTTGTGAGCTTTGGCATTTTTCTAGCGACCAATGGTATACAAATGCACAGCGGAGAGAATCCCTCATAAGCAGGAAGCTTCGTGGTGAAAGGGGCGGCGGCGAAAACGACTGGAAGACCGGGGTGGGATGTGCGACCCTCACCCCGGCCAAAAACTTCGAAGCCCGCTGCCCTCCCCCACAAGCACGGCAGCTTCGTGGTGAAGGGGGCGGCGGCGGAAGACTGCGGCGGCGAAGACCGGGGTGGGTTGGCGGAAGACCCCAGGAGCTGACTAAGGGATAAAATTGGTGCCTTCTATAAGATTCGACAGTGAGGTCATGTTATTATTTATCCACCACGTGAAATCTACTGAGGCTTGTGCATTTGAGCTAAATTTTGGGTCACCCAAGAATGAAGCAAGTGGAGGGGATTTGGAAGTAAGATTGTATTTATGGTTATGTAGCTTCCATAGTTGGTATGAATGTGCAACTAATTGATTACGAGTGTCTAAGGCAGGGATGGGGATTTTATTTCCCCAAAGCAAACTTCGAAGCCCGCTGCCCTCCCCCATAAGCACGGGAGCTTCGTGGTGAAGGGGGCGGCGGCGGAAGACTGCGGCGGCGAAGACCGGGGTGGGTTGGCGGAAGACCCCAGGAGCTGACTAATAAATTATTTTATTTTAAAACTTCGAAGCCCGCTGCCCTCCCCCATAAGCACGGGAGCTTCGTGGTGAAGGGGGCGGCGGCGGAAGACTGCGGCGGCGAAGACCGGGGTGGGTTGGCGGAAGACCCCAGGAGCTGACTAATAAATTATTTTATTCTGTGTGGTTTATTTGTGTTTACACTTTTTCCACCAGGTGAATGGGTAGGGGTACGATGTACCCCATACTCATTCACATAGGGTGGGGGGCCGGAATCTGGGGGCCACCTTATTAAAGGGGCTCCCAGATTCTGATTGGCTCCCGCCCGCATACCCCGACAACCAACGGCCAGGGTTGTCGGGAAGAGGCTCTTGTCCCTATCGACATGGGGACAAGAGTGCTTTGGGGTGGGGGGGCAGTGCCCCCCTCCCCCAAAGCGCACACTCCCCCATGTCAAGGGCATGCGGTCTGGTACGGCTCAGGAGGGGGGGGGGCGCTCGCTTGTCCCTACCCCCATTCCTGTCCGGCCAGACTGCATGCCTGGGATGAGGCTTGGTACGGATCTGGGGGGGAACCCCACGCCGTTTTTGGCTTGGGTTAACCCCTCACGTTCCGGACCAAGTGGAAGAGCCTATTGTACCCCTGGGGGGAACCCGCGCCGGTTTCAAATTTGAAATTTTGCGCGGAGTTCCCCTTCAGTGTCAGCGCAGCCTGAGAACAGCTCGGAAATTGCCGTGCACCGTTTCACGCAGCGCAAACACTGCTACGCCGCAAGGAATTTACCAAGAATTTCTCGGCGTACTGACGTGGCGCACGGCATTCCCCAAAATTTCCCTCTGCGCATGCCCAGTATGCAAATGAACCTTCCGAGGTTCTGGCGTACTTTGCAAGCGCACAGGGATCGCTTCTCAAAAGTCACTTTCGCTTTCAATTCGGCCCGTCACACACGTTCAAACATATGTCACTACTTCCCCTGCATCACCCCCCTCCCTCCCTTCATAAACGCCTGCCCAAATCCCCGATGTTTACATTACTAAATGCCGTACGCCAGCTCTGTACTCGCGTGCCGTGTGCCCTCTCCTGGGCGCATTAGGCAGTTTAGTAAATGAGGAAATACACTGCACTGGCAGTGTATCTCTTTTGTAAATGTCAAAAACACATTTACTCCTGCTTGTGCACCATGAGTCACGGTGCACAGGCTTGGTAAATCAGCCCCATAGATTCTCAAAGGGGGTTGGGTGTTTGAAATCTGGTGAAGTATGTGTCGAAGAACTGCTTGATATGAAGGAAATTGTCGTATTCTCAGTCTGGGATCTGAAATTTTAACTTAAGTGAGGAGAAAGGGATAAAATTGGTGCCTTCTATAAGATTCGACAGTGAGGTCATGTTATTATTTATCCACCACGTGAAATCTACTGAGGCTTGTGCATTTGAGCTAAATTTTGGGTCACCCAAGAATGAAGCAAGTGGAGGGGATTTGGAAGTAAGATTGTATTTATGGTTATGTAGCTTCCATAGTTGGTATGAATGTGCAACTAATTGATTACGAGTGTCTAAGGCAGGGATGGGGATTTTATTTCCCCAAAGCAAACCTGTGATAGAATATGGGAAGATAGAAGCCCTTTCAAACTCCACCCAAGGGATCTCTGGGTGGGGGATATGCCATTGAGCTAATTGGGACCATCTAGCAGATAAATAGTACAGGCAAAAATCCGGGAGGCCGAAGCCTCCATTTTTCTGGGATGTATATAGAATCGGTCTAAACAAATTTATTGATCTCAGATTGAAATCTGGTGTTAAGTACTTTATTAATTCTAATGGGGAGTGCTCTAAATAAATATAATATTTTTGGGAGTAGTGTCATCTTAATTGCAGTGATTCTGCCTAAAAATTATATCTTAAAGCATTCCCACATTTTGAGTGTCGCTCTTACTTTTTGCATCAGCGGGATATAGTTTTTGGTAACTAAACCGTTGAGGTTGGGAGTGAGGTGGATGCCTAGGTATGGGAGGGAGTCAAGCAAGTAGGAGAAATTGAAGGAGGAGTGTAAGGATTCCAACTCGAAGGAAGGGATGTTTATTGGCATAACGATTGATTTGGAGACATTAACTGTGAGGCCTGAGATGGACGCAAAATTGTTGAAGGTTTGTAGATGGCTAGGTAAGGTAGATTCAGGTTGTGTTAGAAATAGTAGCATGTCGTCTGCATACATACTCAGTTTATACGTGTTGGAACTTGTTGAATATCCTTTTATATCTGTGTTAGTCAGGATTGCTGTGGATAGTGGTTCAATTGCTAATGCAAATAGTAACAGGGAGAGGGGACAACCCTGTCTAGTACCCCTACCTACATCAAAAAATTCAGTTGCAGCCTGGTAAACGTATCCTAGTAGAGGGATTGTGGTAAAGTGTGTGAAAGGCATGTAAAAATTCCACTAAAGCCAAACTTTTTATGTACAGTGTGTAGGTATGTCCAGGTGACGCTGTCAAAGGCTTTATTGATGTCAAGGCTGAGCATCAGGAGTGATTTGGAGTTTATGTTGACGTCCTGAATGATATTCGTGACCAGTCTGATGTTGTCAGTGATTTGTCTGCCTGGAATAAAGCCAGATTGGGAACGGGAAATTAGCGAGGTAATAATTGTGGAAAGTCTGTTTGCAAGAGGTCTAATAAAGATTTTAAGGTCGTTATTTATAACTGAAATTGGTCTGTAATTTTGGGGTAGTGTGTGATCTTTATTGGGCTTAGGGATGAGGGACATATTGGCTAGCAACATCTCATCCGGGAAATGGTCTCCTTTTAGGATGCAGTTAAATAGTTTCCTTAGGTGGGGGATTTAAAGAAGGAAGGGAGTATTGTTTATAATAAAGAGATGAAAAGCCATCTGGGCCTGGGGCTAAATTTTTCTTGAGTGTTTTGATTATTTGAGTTAGTTCTTCTTCCGAACATGGTAGGTTAAGATTATCTATCTGTGATTGTTTAAGCTTCGGGAGGGGAAGGTTGTTCAGCCAGGGAGTCGAGGAGGAGGGGGGAGGGGAGGACGGAGTAGATAGGAGGTTAGAGTAGGCTTTAGTGAAGATGGAAAGCACTTCTTGGGGGTGTGTGACAACTTGGTTAGTATTGTTCTTTAGCTTGTAGATATGGGTGGGTTTTATTGATTGGTTAAGTTTACAGGCAAACATTTCCTTTTCTGCTTTGGAGGACAATAGATTGTCTAATTCATTACGTTTAAGTGATATACTTTTGAAGATGCCTGGGTCTTGTGTATTCGTGTGGTCTCTGTAAAGGTTATGGAGCTCCTTTGTGAGGGATTTAAATTTTTTCCATATAGATTTTATTACGTTGTGCGGCCCGTTTGATAAGGTGACCTCTCATAACCGCTTTATGAGCTGACCAGAGAGTGGCAGTAGAGATTTCAGGGGTGGCATTAAGGGCAAAATATTCTGCGATTTCTGCGGCAATCTCTAGTTGGTGACTTGGGTCACTCAGAATGGACTTGTTTTGTCTCCACAAATAGGAGGTGGAGGATAGGCTGA
The DNA here is from genome assembly GCA_029574335.1 of Rana kukunoris. Lineage (NCBI taxonomy): Eukaryota > Metazoa > Chordata > Amphibia > Anura > Ranidae > Rana > Rana kukunoris. The sequence continues at coordinate 348,036,751 of CM056051.1, forward strand.
TACATTTAGTGCTCAGAGCAACTATTTGGTGATTGGACTAAGTGCAAGGGTGAATATTGGAGTCTAGGGAATTTGCTAAAATAATTGGTGTGCAAAAAATATGGTCTATTCGTGAGTATGAGTCATGCGGATGCGAATAAAATGTGTAATCTCTTGCTCCTATGTTTAATGCTCTCCATGGTCTATCAATTGCAGGTCGTTTAGGAGGGAGTGGTATTCTTTGAAAAAGATCTGGAGTTTTGGGTTTGTTTACTTCTATCCAAGTTGGGTTGTGGAACTGAGTTAAAATCGCCCCCTATTAATGGGGGGAGTGAAATTGTTGCAGTGTAGTGAAGAACTGTAAAACATGAGGATTGGGTTTCATTAGGGGTATAAACGTTAGGAATCGTGATGTCTCTACCAGAGAGAGTACCTTTAGGGCCCTTTCACACTGGTGCGTTTTTGCCGTGTTTTTGCCGCGTTTTCGCGGTAAAAATAGCGCTATTAAAACGCTCATAAAACGCTCCCCATGCCCCTCTCCATTGAAATGAATTAAAAAAACGCGGTAAAAACGCGGTAAAATCGCGATGTTTTGCCGCGATTTTACCGCGTTTTTAATTCTGTTTCATGGAGGGGCGTTTTAGGCCCCTTTCACATTTATACGACTTGTCTCACGATTTTGTACTGCAAAATCGTATGACAAGTCATTCTTCATGATTTTCAATGAACACCATTCATACTGGCACGACTTTAAGGTCCCTTTCACACTTGTACTACTTTAAAGTCGGGCAATTTTACCGCAATTTTGGCGCAATTCGCGGCCGAGTTTTTGCCACGATTTGCGGCCGCGATTTCAATGAATGCCTGTGTAAGTGGCATCAAAATCGGACCAAAGTAGTGCAGGGACTACTTTGAAGTCGGCACTACTTAAAGTCGTGCCAGTATGAATGGTGTTCATTGAAAATCATGGAGAATGACTTGTCATACGATTTTGGTCCCTTTCACACTTGTACGACTTCAAAGTCGCGCGATTTTACCGCGATTTCGCAGCCGGGGCCACCAAAAAAAAAGTATAAAACATAAACCTGTGCAGGATAATAGTAGTGTTCCCCAAAGTGTTATTACAGTTATATCTACTGCTATCAAAGGAATATTGTAAGCGAGATATTAAGATGGTCTGCATTAAAGCATAGAAAAATATCTTTATAGAAGAGAATATTGATATATTTGCGCTATCTATAAAACCATGAACAAAGTAATTTACAACGAGATCCATCAGAGAGGAGAGATAGAGGGAAAAGGGAAAAGGAGAGGGCAGAAATAGAATAAATGGGAAAGTTGGGAGGGCTGGGAAAAGAAGAGGGATGAGGTGATGAGAGGAAAAATAGGATGGGAACGGACAAAAGTGAGCTGTTAAACAGAATGAGATTCCATCCCAGTGGAGCCCCACTCGTAGATTACATGGCAGGGGGAATGAAGACCATGAGGAAGGAAAGGTTTAGGGCATTGAGGAAAAGGAAAAAAAAAAAACGTTACCCCCATAATAAGTATGAAACAAAAAGGAGAAAAAAAAAGAAGCTACCAGGTATGCAGGTCAAGAGAAATGGAGTACCATATATTGACATTAGGGGGCTGATTTACCAAGCCTGTGCGCCATGACTCATGGTGCACAAGCAGGAGTAAAACTGTTTTTGACATTTACAAAAGAAACACGCTGCCAGTGCAGCGTGTTTCCTCATTTACTAAACTGCCTAATGCGCCCAGGAGAGGGCGCACAGCACGCTAGTACAGAGCTGGCGTCCGGCATTTAGTTATGTAAACATCGGGGATTCGGGCGGGAGTTTATTAGGGGAGGGAGGGGGGTGAAGCAGGGGAAGTGAGGTGACATGTGTTTAAACGTGTGTGGCGGGCCGAATTGAAAGCAAAAGTGACTTTTGAGACCCAATCCCCGTGCGCTTGCAAAGTAAGCGAGAACGTCGGAAGGTTCATTTGCATACTGGGCATGCGCAGAGGGAAAAATCGGGGCTTTCCGCACGCCTCTTCAGTACGCCGGGAAATTCTTGGTAAATACCAAGCGGCGTAGCAGTGTTTGGGCTGCCTGAAATGGCGCACGGGAATCTCCGAGCTGTTCTCGGGCTGCGCTGACACTGAAGGGGAACTCCGCGCCAAATTTCAAATTTGAAACCGGCGCGGCTTCCCCCCAGGGGTACAATAGGCTCTTCGGCTTGGTCCGGAACAGGAGGGGTTAACCCACGCCAAAAACAGCGTGGGGTCCCCCCCAGATCCGTACCAAGCCCTCATCCCAGGCATGCAGTCTGGCCGGACAGGAATGGGGGTGGGGACGAGCGAGCGCCCCCCCCCCTCCTGAGCCGTACCAGACCACATGCCCTCGACATGGGGGAGTGTGCGCTTTGGGGGAGGGGGCACTGCCCCCCCACCCCAAAGCACTCTTGTCCCCATGTCGATCGGGACAAGAGCCTCTTCCCGACAACCCTAGCCATTGGTTGTCGGGGTATGCGGGCGGGAGCCAATCAGAAACTGGGAGCCCCCTTTAATAAGGCGGCCCCCAGATTTCGGGTCCCCACCCTATGTGAATGAGTATGGGGTACATCGTACCCCTACCCATTCACCTGGTGAAAGTGATTTTAACTTTGAGGGTCTTCCGCCGCCGCCCCCTTCGATTTTTTTCTGCCTGGACGAGGGTCGTACATCCCATCTAGGACTTGGACATGGCGGGCTTCTTGTCGCTGTCTTCCGCCACTGCCCCCTTCACCACGAAGCTCCTGCTTATGGAGGGAGGGCAGCGGGCTTCCGACGTCTTCTACCGGAGTGAGGGTCGCACATCCCACCCCGGATTTCTAGACGATTTCGCCGCTTCTGCCTGGGGCCAGGGCTTCTCGTCGCTGTCTTCCGCCGTGGGGTGACACTCGCGGGCTTCTTCGGTGACCCTCGTCCAGGCAGAAAAAAGGGGGCGGCGGCGGAAGACAGCGACGAGAAGGCCTGGCCCCCGCGGGTGGTGCCCCGCGGCGGAAGACAGCGACGAGAAGCCCGGAGAGTGGCGCCCTCCGGCGGAAGACGGCGAAAGAAGCCCTGGCCTCGGGAGGAGCCAGGCAGAAGCGGAGAAGCCCGAGGTGGGGCGACACCCCGTTGTTCTCCGCTGTTTTCGGCCGGCCCCCCCGGATGTAAAAGAGCTTAATTTTGGGGTGGGGGCCCGGCCGAGCATGGCGGAGAGCATCGGTGGGTGTCTCTCTCCCCGGCGGAAGGCGGCGGCGAAGTCCGGGGAGGGTAGGTGTACCCCCCGGCGGAAGACAGCCATCAGCCCGCGGGAGGCAGGAGCCCCCGCGGGGAGGGGTTTCGCCCCCCTTTGTTCTCCGTCTTTTTCCGCCGCCCCCCCCCCAGATGTAAAAGAGGTTAATTTGGGGTGGGGCGTGGCCGAACATGGCGGAGATCATCGGTGGGTGTCGTCCCCCCCCCGGCGGAAGGCGGCGGCGAAGACCGGTGCGGGGCTTGAGCCCCCCCGGCAGAAAACGTCTAGAAGACCGAGGAGGGGCTCCACCCCCCGTTGTTCTCTGCTGTTTTCGGCCGGCCCCCCCGGATGTAAAAGAGCTTATTTTGGGGTGGGGGCCTGGCTGAACATGGCGGAGAGCATCGGTGGGTGTTGTCCCCCCGGCAGAAAACGGCGAAGCCCGGGGCCCAATGGGCTGGTGGTGAGGGGTCCCGGCAGAAGACCCCCAGAGCTGACTAATAAATTATTTTATTCTGTGTGGTTTATTTGTGTTGACACTTTTCCACCCGGTGAATGGGTAGGTGTACGATGTACCCCATACTCATTCACATAGGGTGGGGGGCCAGAATCTGGGGGCCCCCTTATTATAGGGGGCTCTCAGATTCTGATAAGCCCCCCGCCCGCATACCCCGACAAAAAACGGCCAGGGTTGTCGGGAAGAGGCTCTTGTCCCTATCGACATGGGGACAAGAGTGCTTTGGGGTGGGGGGGCAGTGCCCCCCTCCCCCAAAGCACACAGTCCCCCATGTCGAGGGCATGTGGTCTGGTACGGCTCAGGAGGGGGGGGGGGGGCGCTCGCTCATCCCCACCCCCATTCCTGTCCGGCCAGACTGCGTGCCTGGGAGAAGGGTTTGGTCTGGATCTGAGGGGGAACCCCACGCCGTTTTTGGCGTGGGTTTAACCCCTTATGTTCCAGATTAAATCTAAGAGCCTGGTGTGCACCTGGAGGGGGACCCCCACACCGTTTTTTTTTTAAAATTTGGTGTGGAGTTCCCCTTTATCCCGGTCCTGTCAGGGGGGGGGGATGCCTGCTCGTCTGTCCATACAATGTATGAACAGTGATCTGTCATTTCCCCTAGACAGTCCCACCCCCTTTACAGTTAGAACACACCCAGGTAACATAATCAACCCCTTCCTTGCCCCTAGTGTTAACCCCTTCCCTGCCAGTGACATTTTTATAGTAAGCAATGCATTTGTATACTATTGCTCGCTAGAAAAATGCCAAAGCTCACTAAAATGTGTCCGCCACAATGTCGCAGTAGCCAGAAAAATCAATGATCGCCACCATTACTAGTAAAACAAAAATATATTCCTAAAAAACCCATAAGACCAACCCCTACTAATAACTTTTGCCCAAACCAATCAAACGCTTATTGCGATTTTTTGGAACCAAAAATATGTCGAAGCTTACGTATCGGCCTAAACTAAGGGCAAAAAGTTTTGGAATATATTTTGGGGGAGATTTATTATAGCAAACAGTAAAAAAGTTGTCTTTTTATTTACAAAATTGTCGCTATATATTTGGTTCAAGCAAAAATAAGAAAAAAAGCAGAGGTGATCAAATACCACCAAAAAAATAAAAAATAAAAATTTTGTTGGGGGAAAAAAGAGGACGCCAAATTTGTTTGGGGGCCACGTCGCACAACCACGCAATTGTCAGTTAAAATGACGCAGTGTTGAAATGCAAAAACTGGCCCCGTCAGTGACCAGTAATATGGTCTGGGGCTCAAAAGGTGGTTACAAATTAAGAAAACACTAAAGTTAGCCCAATTTATGGCCATAATGTGAAAGATGATGTTACACCGAGTAAATAGATACCCAACATGTTACACTTTAATATTGCACACACTCATGGAATGGCGCCAAACTTCAGTACTTAAAAAAAATACCCATAGGCAACACTTTTTTATTTATTTTCAGGTTACCAGTTTAGATTTCCAGAGGAGGTCTAGTGCTAAAAGTATTGCTCTCGCTCTAACGTACGCTATGATACCTCACATGTTGGGTTTGAACGGCGGTTAAATATGTGGGGGCGGGACTTACACATTTAAGGCCCGCCCACATATGGAAACATCCTTAAAACCACACATGTGAGGTATCATAGCGTGCGTAAGAGCGAGAGGAATACTTTTAGCACTAGACCTCATCTGTAAATCTAAACTGGTAACCGGAAGAAAAAAAAATGCTGCGTGTTCGCTTCTGACTGCGAGCTACTAGGGACAGGGGCGTTTAAATTATTATTATTTATGTTTGTTACGTAAAAATTCTATAAGACCTCCCCTTCAGGTTGTAAAGCATCAGTTCAGGGGGACCAAAAAAAAATAAAACACCTCTAATGCTTTCATCCGCCATTGCAGATTTGATTCTGGTACTGAGTGAACTGGGCATGCTTGAACACTTAGAAAAAGAAGCTGGATGTTTGACCCTGAAAATGACGTGCATCTTTCTGAGCATGCTCAGAAAGCTGTTTTTTTGGCTTAGTAATTTAAGGACATCCTTAACAGGTGTAAGCAGTTACAAGCGCACACAAACTAGAGGCTGACATTTATTCATGTGTTTCCAATTGGTTCATTAGCACACATGTTATAGGCTGGGTTCAATCTACACTACACGACTTTCATCCTACTTTGCTCTGCGACATCTGTCCTACATTGGTCCTACATTGGTCCTACATCCATCCTACTTTCATGAACATGATACTACTTTGGTCCTACATGAGATAGACTGACTTGTTCTTTGACCAATCAAAACAATCCCAGAATTAGATAAATTCCTTTTACTGGTGCTGTAATCACATGTCAGGTGGCAAAAGTCGGATGGTTAGGGCAAGGCTCCTACTTTGGTCCAACTTCAATGATATTCAATGGGCTGAAGTAGGATCAATGTAGGACCAAAGTAGTACAGGGAGGAGTTTCAAAGTCGGACCGACTTGTGTAGGACCAGTTAAGACAGCTCTCATAGGGAAACATTGATTTTCACATGTCATGCTACATGAGCTCCCAATGTAGGAGCGATGTCGGAACAAGTGTGAACCCAGCCATAAAAAGCGTGGATAGTGCACGTGTCAGCTGCCCTCAGAGGGGGCAGACTTGCTGGCTGGAAGTAATGGCGGACCGAAACAGAGATGTTTTGGAGCAAGTTTTGTTTTTTTGGATGTTTTGTCTGCTGCATAATTTTGCTAAATGTTTCTCAAGATGTTAATGACTAATGTTTTAATCCTGTGGGTCTATCCTGTTATTTCAAAAGCATGATTTATTTTCCAATGACTGTGAAATAAACGTTAGTCTTTTTTGTTTTTAGGTTTTTTTATATTTTTTTTGTGTGTTTATTTGTAATTTTTTGTTTTGCTTTCCTTGTTTTGTGGACCAATAAAATTACTTTCAAATTTTGAAGTTTGTTTTGTGATATTTTTTTCATGCTATGGATTTCAACCGCTGCAGCTGATTCGCTGAAATAGTTTGGGCCTAAACCATCAAGTGTGATTTGTCTCTAAGCTCTTTCCTGGTGTGTGTGTATGAAATGTTTAGTCACCAGAAAAGGAAGGACAAAGCGGTAAGTATTGTTTCCTAGAATTGATGTCCAGACTGACTTTTTAAAGCACATGTGCAAGATGAAGGAAAACCTGCAAACAGGGCCTGTTTGGGGGGGGGGGGGTGTATTGGTGGACAGGCTTGAAGTGCTGATTTACAGCGCTGTGCTTGAAACTAGCACAAGACAATCCTATTCTAATTGTGGGTTGTTTGAGGGAAGCCAATTGAGTGTTAGAACCCCTGCTAGTGTTTTTAGGTTGGGCTTTGTGTCCCTTTTCTTAAAATTGGCTTCACTTCCTGTCACACAGCTGAACAGGAAGTGAGGTTAAAACCCTACCAATGGTCTTTTCTTCGGGACACAGGTCAATCTAACTAGTGTCCCCATTAAGCAAATTGCACTGCTGTGTACACCCCAAATGATTAGTTACTTTGGGGTTTAGTAAAGGCAAAGCCGCTCTGCAGTAGAAACAAAGGCAATGAAAATCAGAAGGGAAGCACTGATGGTTTTAACTTCCAATCCCGCCAAGTTTTTATTTTTCTTCCTTGCTTGCTTCCTTGCATGGACCCCAAAGTCCAAGATCTATACTAATTTGGGGTGTACACAGCAAAATGCAATTTCCAAAATGGGAAACTATTTAGATTGATCTGTGTGTCCCCAACAAAACATTACTCAGGTTTTTCCCTCACTTCCTGTTTGGCTATGTGGCAGGAAGTGAATGAATTAAGTAGAAAGTGACAACATTTGTGAGGTGTCTTTACCCTATCAGGGGTGCAGGCATCCCCAAAACAAACAAGAAAATTGTTGATTTAACATTGGGTGGTGTTTGTGGGGGTCCCTAACACACATTCATACATATTAGCAACGCTGGATCCTGGCCTATTGGCATGGTTATATTTTCTTAAGCCTCTCAATAAAATGATCTGAAATTTGGGGTTAAACTGGAACTATAATTATCACTTTTATTTTTTTTGTTTTCTTTCATTTTGGATAGAGTTGGGGGGGGGGGGGTTAGAAGCTCTGTTAGTTTATTTTGTATTATCCCTGTCCGTTTGGGGAGATTGGCCTTCACTTCCTGCCCCATAGCCAAACAGGAAGTGATCGAAAAACTAGGAAAATTAAGGCCCCCCCCCCCGGGTCCCCCCCCACAAACTTGTGTGTGTCCCCTGAAAATTCCTGGGTGGGTCATAAAAAAACAGGGTGTGGCCTTGACAGGAAGGGTGGGTCATTTTTCTATTAGGGGGTGCCAAAATTTGGTCAGGCCTAGGGCAGCACAAAACCTAAATATCCTACTGCATATTAGGGCTTATTTAGACAGGATCCAATTTACAGCATGTTTTTAGATTGTGGGAGGAAACCCGCACAGGGAGAACATGCAAACTCCAGGCAGATAGTGTCACAGGCGGGATTCGAACCAGCAACCCTTTTGCTGCTAGGTGAACATGCTACACACTACACCACTGTGCTGAACGAACATGATCGCAGCTGAAAGCATGAGATGTTTTTTTTTTTATTACCAATTCCATGCTTTCCAGCCTGGAGGACAGATGTGGGGTCTAATTGACCCCGCCTCTCTCTATAAAGAGGACCTGTCACACACTAGTCCTATTACAAGGGATGTTTACATTCCTTGTAATAGGAAGAAAAGTGAAAAATAATACAAAAAAAGGGACAAACAAGTGCAAAAATGAAAATATTAAGTAAAAAAAAAAAAAAAAAGGAATTTAAATGCTCCTGTCCCTAGTAGCTCGCACTCAGAAGCGAACACGCATGCAAGTTCCACCCACATATGTAAACATCCTTCAAACCCCACATGTGAGGTATCATAGCGTGCGTTAGAGTGAGAGCAATAATTTACTAGACCTCCTCTGTAACTCAAAAGTGGTAACCTGAGAAAAAAAGTCAAGCGTCGCCTATGGAGATTTTTAATAACGAAGTTTAGCGCCATTCCATGAGTGTGCGCAATATGAAAGCATGACAAGTTAGGTATCTATTTACTCGGTGTAACATCATCTTTTACCTTATCCCTAAAAATTGGGCTAGCTTTACTGCTTTATTATTTTGTCATTCATGAAACAGGTTTTTTTTTGAAAGCCAAAAAAAAACAAAAACGTTTGAAAATTTTTGGCGCAAATACCGTTGGAAATTTGTAAGAAAAAATGGCCGCCACTTTATTCCCTAGGGTGTTTGTTAATAAAATATATATAATGTTTGGGGGTCCTGAGTAATTTTCAAGGAAGAAAATATAATTGTTACATGAAGGAGAGAAGTGCCAGAATAGGCGCGGTATGGAAGTGGTTAAAGTGCAACTATAAAAGTTAAAAATTCCTTGAAATTTCGTACCATGGGGGGGGGGGCAATCAGGGCCGCCATCAGGAATTATGGGGCCCCTTACACAGCTTCAGGCATGGGCCCCCTGGAGCAGAGAACAGGGAGAGGGTGCTGCCGCCTGAAATTGAGAAGGGGGGGGGCTGCCGCAATTTGATAAGCGGGGGGTTCCTTTACAAAAAAAAAATATAGAAAAATATATATTCAAAAAAGGGTGGTAGACATCCGGGGGCCCTGGGGACCTCTGGGCCCTTTAATAAAAATAAACCTCTGGGCCCTTTAACCACTTAAGACCCGGACCAAAATGCAGGCAAAGGACCTTGCCCCTTTTTGCGATTCGGCACTGCGTCGCTTTAACTGACAATTGCGCGGTCGTGCGACGTGGCTCCCAAACAAAATTGGCGTCCTTTTTTCCCCACAAATAGAGCTTTCTTTTGGTGGTATTTGATCACCTCTGCGGTTTTTATTTTTTGCGCTATAAACAAAAATAGAGCGACAATTTTAAAAAAAATTCAATATTTTTTACTTTTTGCTATAATAAAAATCCCCCAAAAATATATAAAAAACATTTTTTTTCCTCAGTTTAGGCCGATACGTATTCTTCTACCTATTTTTGGTAAAAAAAATCACAATAAGCATTTATCGGTTGGTTTCGCAAAATTTATAGCGTTTACAAAATAAGGAATAGTTTTATTGCATTTTTATTATTATTTTTTTTTTTACTACTAATAGCGGCGATCAGCGATTTTTTTCGTGACTGCGACATTATGGCGGACACTTCGGACAATTTTGACACATTTTTGGGACAATTGTCATTTTCACAGAAAAAAATGCATTTAAATTTGCATTGTTTACTGTGGAAATGACAGTTGCAGTTTGGGAGTTAACCACAGGTGGCGCTGTAGGGGATGTGTGGCTATGTGTGTTGTTTACTACTGTAGGGGGGTGTGGCTGTAGGTGTGACGTCATCGATCGCGTCCCCCTATTACAGGGATGACGCGATCGATGCTGCAGCCACAGAGAAGCACGGGGAAGCCGTGTGTACACACGGCTCTCCCCGTTCTTCCGCTCCAGGGACGGATCGCCGCACTGCAGCGGCGATCGGGTCCGCGAAACCCCGCGGTCCCGGTCCTGGAGCTTCGGACCGGGTCGCGGGAGCGCGCCCGCGGGCGCGCGCCCGCGACCCACGGCTGGGTACTAAAATCAACGTATATATACGTTGATGTGCCCAGCCGTGCCATTCTGCCGACGTAAATGTGCAGTAGGCGGTCCTTAAGTGGTTAATGAAAAATAAATTAAAATATCTATATATATATATATATATATATATATATATATATATATATATATATAAAATAATAAAAAAGGGGGTTGCCTTGGGAGCTCTGGGCCCTTTAATAAAAAATAACTACCAAAAATCTAAACAAAAATTACATGGGGTGGGAGCTGTGGTGGCTCAACGTGAATGGCACTGCGCTCACAAGCCGTTCACCTCTGCAGCCAAGGGTTCGGATCCCGGTCTCGGCTACATGTGAATTGAGTTTGGTGGTCTCAGCCCGACTCCCGGTGGGTGTGCTATGCGCCCACCCCCCCCCAAAAAAAAACACCACACTTGCACGCACACGAACGCACTTTGGCCATGAGGTCTCCTAAAATAAAGAGAGGCGAAGGACCTACAGGGCTGGCTGGGTGGGCTAGACTCCCTCATAGGGGGAGTCCCTCTGTCCCATAGGGCTCCCAAGTGTAGCAGGTAGGGTGGGGTGAGTGGGAGGCCCGCCATTGCCACCGGGGGCATGGAGAAGGATGGCGATTGCAAGTCCAGCTCCTCTCTCTCGACTTCACGCACAAAATACACTTTAAAAAAGAAAAAAAAAACTGGGGAAAATATAAAATGTTTATAAAGGTTGTCATCTGGGGCCCTCTGGGCCCTTTCATAATTATATATATATATATATATATATATATATATATATGTTAAAAAAATAACAAAAAAATATATAAAAATATATAATTTTTTGTATTTTTTTTAAAAAAAAGGGGGGGGGGGTTGTCATCTGGAGCCCTGGGGATCTCCGGGCCACTGGGGACCTCCAGACCCCTAAAAAAAAACATTGGCCCTTTAATTAAAAAAAATATGGGGGGTTGCCACCCGGGGCCCTGGGGCCCTGGCAGACCTCCGGACTGCTAAAAAAAATAAAATTCCAAAAATTGGCCCTTTAATAAAAAATACTAAAAAAATAAACTAAAAAATATATATATATATATATATATATATATAAAAAAAGAGGGGGGTTACCATCTGGGGCGCTGGGGGGCCTCCAGGCATCTGGGCACCTCCGGACCCCCGGGCCCCTTACAGGTGTACTGCCTGTACCCCCCTGATGGCGGCCCTGGGTGTAATGTCAGCATGTGAAAAATGACATTCTGAAGGAAAAAAGCCATTTAAAACTGACTCGTGGCAATAATGAATTGTCAGCTCCCGGTAATTGCAGGAGAATTCATTCATAAAAAACACCAAAAAAAAAGCGTGGGGGTCCCCCCAAATTCAATAACCAGACCCTTTAGGTCTGGTATGGATATTAAGGGAAACCCCGCCGTCAATTTTCAAAAAAAAAATGACGTGAGGTCCCCCCCAAATATCCATAACCAGACCCTTCAGGTCTGGTGTGGAATTTAAGGGGAACTCCACCCCAAATAAAAAAAAAAATGGCGTCCCCCCTAAAATCCACACCAGACCCCTTATCCGAGCACGTTGACCTGGCTGGCCGCAGAAAAGTGGGGGGGGCAGAGCGTGCCCCCCCCTCTCCTGAACCGCACCAGGCCACATGCCCTCAACATTGGGAGGGTGTTTTGGGGTACCCCCCAAAACACCTTGTCCCCATGTTGATGAGGACAAGGGTCTCTTCCCCACAACCCTTGCCCGGTGGTTGTGGGGGTCTGCGGGCAGGAGGCTTATCGAAATCTGGAAGACCCCTCTAACAAAGGGGCGCCCCAGATGCCGCCCCCCCCTGTGTGAAATGGTAATGGGGTACATTGTACCTCTACCATTTCACCCAAAAAAAAAAATGTAAAGGGTTAAAAACGACAAGAGCCGGTTTTTGACAAGTCCTTTATTATCTTCTTTCTTCTTCTTTCTTTCGGGTTTCTTCCTCCATCTTCTTTTTCTTCCTCTGCTTCTGTCTTTGGTCTTCTATTCCCGCATCTTGCCCGGAATGTTCTTCCATCTTATTCTCCTTCCGCTGTCCTTCTCGTCCGCATCTTCTTCTTCTTCTTCGCGGAGCCGCCGCTTCCAATTGAAATCCCCGCTGTCTGCCGGACCACGCCCCCCCTCTGACGCCAGGGGCAAGCTCTTAGGAAAGTCCCAGTGTGCTGCCTGTGCGTCAGAGGGGGGCGTGGTCACATGTTCCAGAAAGCGGGCAATTCAATTGGAAGCGGCGACTCTGGCAAAGAAGAAGCCGCGCACAAGCTTCCAATTGAATTGCCCGCCCTCTGACATGTGACCACGCCCCCCTCTGACGCACTTGCAGCACACTCCTAAGAGCTTGCCCGTGGCGTCAGAGGGGGGCGTGGTCCGGCAGACAGCGGGGATTTCAATTGGAAGCGGCGGCTCCGCGAAGAAGAAAAAGAAGATGCGGACGAGAAGGACAGTGGGAGGAGCAGAAGATGGAAGAACATTCCGGGCAAGATGCGGGAATAGAAGACCCAAGACAGAAGCAGAGGCGGAAGAAGAAGATGGAGGAAGAAACCCAAAGGAAAGAAGAAAAGAAGAAGATAATAAAGGACTTGTCAAAAACCGGCTCTTGTCGTTTTTAACCCTTACATTTTTTTTTGGTGAAATGGTAGAGGTACAAGGTACACGATTACCATTTCACACAGGGGGGGGGCAGGATCTGGGGAGCCCCTTTGTTAAAGGGGTCTTCCAGATTTCGATAAGCCTCCTGCCCGCAGACCCCCACAACCACCGGGCAAGGGTTGTGGGGAAGAGACCCTTGTCCTCATCAACATGGGGACAAGGTGTTTTGGGGGGTACCCCAAAACACCCTCCCAATGTTGAGGGCATGTGGCCTGGTGCGGTTCAGGAGAGGGGGGGGGCCTCGCTCTGTCCCCCCCTTTTTCTGCGGCCGGCCAGGTCAACGGCTCGGATAAGGGGTCTGGAGTGGATTTTAGGGGGGACTCCACGCCATTTTTTTTTTAAATTTGGAGTGGAGTTCCCCTTAAATTTCACACCAGACCTGAAGGGTCTGGTTATGGATATTTGGGGGGAACCCCACGTCATTTTTTTTTAAATTGACGGCGGGGTTCCCCTTAATATCCATACCAGACCTAAAGGGTCTGGTTATTGAATTTGGGGGGACCCCCACGCTTTTTATTTTGTTTTTTTAATGAATGAATTCTCCTGCAATTGCCGGGAGTCGGCAATTCATTATAGCCGCGAGTCAGTTTTAAACGGCTTTTTTGCTTTGGAAAATGTCATTTTGTGCAGAGACAGTTCTAACCACGGGAAACATGCGCTTTTTCACCTGCTGACATTAGAGCCCCCCAATAGTACGAAATTTAAAGAAAAATTACACTTTTATTGTTGCACTTTTAGCATTATTAAAATCAATGCTCCCGAATAAACGTCCGTTTTAAAAAATAAAAAAAAGCATTGGTACATGTCCCCTGGGGCAGGACTGAGGTCCTCAAACACTTTTTAGGACAAAACTTGCAGATTAGCCTTTAAAATTCACAATTAAGATTTCCCCCATAGACTTTAACAGGGAGTTTGGCGGCGGCTTTACTTATCAATTACATCGCGCTGCTGCTGCGGCCGGTTCATGCGCCTTAATTAAGGCTTCATCCAGCGCACCTATTAAGGCATGTACCGGCGCAGCGCAGTGCCAATAGTAAATCAGCCCCTAGGTGTCAGTGTAGGACCATAAAGTCTAGTGCCCAGAGAAAAAAAAAATGATCTTCATAGGAAAGAACAGTTTCTGTCTTGGTAGGATGATAAAAAAAAAAAACATTTGTATCTGATCCTTGCTGTTGATAGAACTGAGGTTACTTCCTTCATCTTTCTGCGTCTGTCTAGTGTGGACTATGAGACATCTGGGTAAATCTGTAAACGTACACCGTCTAGCACAATATTTTTTAGGGCTCTCGCTGCGCGCATAATTTCTTCTTTGATTAGGAAATCTTTCATGCACAGTATTATGTCTCTAGGTGGTTTGTCAGGTGAAGGTTTTGCCCGTAAGGCGCGGTGAATGCGATCGCAAATAAATGATTGGGGATTTTGATCAGGTAATAGAAAAAGGAAAAGCTTATTAGAATATGCAATTAGGTCTGCAATTGATTCTGGGACGCCTCTAATTCTTAAATTCGATCTTCTATTTCTATTGTCCAAATCTTCTACGTGTTCCTGTAGCTGGATAAAGGCAGATGAGAGTGAATCATGTTCCCTTGAAAGATCATTAAAGGCAATAGACAGTTCATCATGCTTATTTTCAAGGAGATCTGTTCTTGTTCCTAAGGCAGCTATCTCGTGTGATAGAGTGTTGTTAGATTTTTGTAACTCATCCTGAAATTTGATCAGCAGCCTGGAGCACATGGCATCCAGGCTGGAGTTTAGGTCAGCCTTTGTCAGTGGGGGGTACTCACAGCGGTCCGTTGTGGAGGATTCTGTCTGGGTCTGAGGCTGTAGATGTGCTGGAGAGGAGGGGGGAGAAGAGGGCAGTGTGTTGGTGCGCTGCGTCGCCATCTTACAGCGTTCCTGGGATCTCAGGCAGTAATGTGTGAAGTGATGCTGGGTTTTACAGCTTCGCCATCCCTTTTTCTTGGACAGCTGCATGCACAGGGTGTTCAGAGCGGGGGTGTCGGGCTAGGGTTATAGAATGCTGTGCTGATGGTCCCGTTTAGATGGCTTTAAGCCGCTCGGAAACCGGAGCTCTCCTTGGCTGCGGCTGCTCTGTTCCATGCCGCGCATGCGCCCCCCCAGTCCTCTCTTCTGTGACATATTCTGCCTTCTCTTCTTCCGATGTTGACTCAATGCTTCTTCCCGCTGTTATGCCGGGTGCGCGGCTCCCATCGGTTTATATAGGCCTCTCTTATGATGTCACAGTCCATCATGCTCCGGTACCTACCCACGTGGTACCCATTAGTGTTGCTCACGAATATTCGCATTGCGAATATTCGTTACGAATATTGCATATTCGAGTATTCGCGAATAACTCGAATATTGCGGTGAATATTCGCTATTGCGAATATTCGTATTTTTTCAAATTTATTTTTAAAACAGATCACATCCTAGTGATCTCCATCGACGTCTAAAAGCATTGCTGGTATGATTAGAGACCCTGGGCCGAGTAGCTGAGGCGATCCTTTTATGTTGCCGAATATTCGCAATGCGAATGTTCGTATTGCGAATATTCGCGAATACTTTCTCTGCCCTTCTGTGTTTTGTGTATAAAAAAAAAAATTAGCTTTAGTTTAGTCATATAAGTTTGTGTAAGTAGAGTTAGTGTTTAGTGCATATTAGTTTAGTAATCCAGGAAATGATCTCCGTTTTCGCGTGTTGACGAGAATTTCGCAATCAATTTCGCATTCGCATTTTGCGAAATTTCGCATTCGCATTTTGCGAAATTTCGCATTCGCATTAGCGAAATTTCGCAAATTTTTTTTTTGATAAAATATCACGAATATTCGATATTAACAAATATTTCGCGAATATTCTTCTATATATTCGTGAAATTTTGCGAAATCGAATATGGCGTATTCCGCTCATCACTAGTACCCATGATGGGACTGTGACATCATAAGAGAGGCCTATATAAACCAATGGGAGCCGAAGAAGAAGGCACCGGAGAGCGCTGAGACAACAGCGGAGAAGATGGAAGAAGACCCCCGGAGAGCGGAAAAAGACCCCCGGAGAGCGGAAGAAGACCCCCGGAGAGCTGAAGAAGAAGGCCCCCCTGGTGAAAGAGCTAAAGAAGAGGGGGCCCCCCGGAGTTGACTAATAAATTACTTTAAAAACCCTGTGTTGTGTTTATTTATTTTTACACTTTGCCTCCAGGTGAATATTCATTCACCTAGGGTGGGGGGCCGGTATCTGGGGGCCCCCTTATTAAAGGGGGCTCCCAGATTCCGATAAGCCCCCCGCCCGCAGACCCCGACAACCAACGGCCAGGGTTGTCGGGAAGAGGCCCTGTCCTTATCAACATGGGGACAGGGTGCTCTGGGGTGGGGGGGCCGCAGTGCGCCTCCCTGCCCCAGAGAACCTGACCCCCCCATGTTTAGGGCATGCGGCCTGGTACGGCTCAGGAGAGGGGGGCGCTCTCTTGTCCCCACTCCTTTCCTGACCGGCCGGGTGGCGTGCTTTGGATATGGGTCTGGTATGGTTTGTGGGGGAACCCCCACGCCATTTTTTTTCGGCGTAGGGGGGGTTCTCCTTACAATCCATAGCAGATCTAAGGGCCTGGTATGCCTCCTGGGGGGGAACCCATGCCGGATTTTTATTTAAAATTTTGGCGTGGAGATCCCCCTCATGATTTATACCAAACGCTGCATGTAGATTTGGCGGGAATCCAAGTCGGATCCCCGTCGCTTCTATGACGCGCTCGCTGGAATGTGCTTTTTTTATATGTCGGCACCCTGTCGCGAGAATCAGTGCGATGCTGTCGTGCTGGAAACACATTCTCGTACATGTGCCAATATTTCCCGCTCACCAAAGGTTTCTAAGATTTGCCAAGGATACAAAAACATACTTGGGGGCACACCCTAAAAATGCTATACATCTAGGATGGTGCTGCTTAGGGATGAGCCGAACACCCCCATTGAAGTCTATGGGACTCGAAAGTTCAAATTCAAAAGCGCTCATTTTAAAGCCCAATATTCAAGTTATTTTGAAAAACTTCTTTGAAAACCTGGGTCTTGCCCCAGGGAACATGTATCAATAGAAAAAAAAGGTTTTAAAAACGGTCGTTTTTTTCTGGAGCAGCGATTTTAATGATGCTTAAAGTGAAAAAAAAAGAAAAATTACTTTAGATATCGTACCTGCTAGGTGTCTATAATAGTGGCACGTGTTTATAAATGTCCCTGCACTACATGAAAATAAATTTAATACTGCTTGTGGCTTTAATGTAATGTCCCTGCAATATGGATACACATCATTGAAAAAAATAGCATGAGTTTCCCCGCCACCACTCCCCCCAGGTCATTACAAGACCCAGCGCCAATCCTGACCTCCCTGGGGCCCTAAGCAAAATGACATGGCACATTAAAAATGAGAAGCGGATGGCGCTGACGACAGTGATATGTCACATTAAGTTGAGAAGCGGGGGAGGGGGTGTTCTGCTGTCGTAAGTGACTCAGCCAGCGAGTTTAGAAGTGGGGTGAGGGGGCGAAAATGACTTTTCACCAGGTGGGGCCTCTAGTAATTTGGGGGGCCATTTGCAGCTTTGCGGGGCCCTAAGTGGCTTGCATAGTGAGCCTATAGCGATGATCGGCCCTGACATATAACTTTGAACAGCAGTATACAGGCAGTGCAAACAAGACAATGACTGTAGGTTTGTTAAGTAGAATCTGAACCATGTCATACTGTAATTGGAGTGCAATAAAGAGCCACATGCAAATTATTGCATCAAAAATTGTTATTAGACGCCCCTGTTAAACAGGGGCAGAAAAATTTGGCCTTAGGCACAACACAACACTGCAACCCCTCACAGATACTGTAATTGGAGCGCAACTGTAACAGGAGTCACTGTCCTATTGACCTGGTTTGGGTCAACATTAACCAACACCTGTAATATCTCAAGACATCCTGCAATATGAACTATTATTAATGTCCCATCTCATGTAATACATGAATTATGATTTACCAGCCCAATGATTTACTATGCCCAAAAGGGGCACGGGGTGACCTTAGACCCAAGAGTCCTTGGTGCCGCTGGCACAGGAGTATCCCCCATCCCTCAAAAGTCTCTGGGTGTCACAAGTCATCCCGTTACAGCAATAAAGAGCCACATGCAAAGTATTGCATCAAAAATTGTTATTAGATGCCCCTGTTAAACAGGGGCAGAAAAATTGGGCCTTAGGCACAACACAACACTTCAACCCCTCACAGATACTGTAATTGGAGCGCAACAAAGAGCCACATGCAAAGTATTGCATCAAAAATTGCGTCAAAAATTGTTATTAGACGCCCCTGTTAAACAGCCCAGAAACAAAAATGTTCTTACTAGCTATCAGCAAGATCAGTGAGGAGGAAAAGGATATTCCATCAGCAGCATAACAGGACAGTCACTCAGCATCAGTATAGGCAGTCTCAAAGGGATCTGACATTTCAAAAAAAATATTCAGTTACATCTGCATCAGGTGCTTGGTAGCTGGTGTTGATCCAAGCCTGATTCATTTTGATGAAGGTCAGTCGATCAACGGAGTCGGTGGAAAGGCGCACCCTGTGATCGGTCACAAAGCCTCCAGCAGCACTGAATGTGCGTTCTGAAAGAATGCTGGATGCAGGGCAAGCCAGTAGCTCCATCCTCAAGACCCAGTAAACCAGAGGATTTTCGGTGGGGAATGTGTCCAAGTCGGATCTTGCCCCTAGGTATTCCCGCACCATGTAAACCAGACGCTGGCGATGGTTGCTGGAACCGGTCAGACCTTGGGGCTGCGGACTAAAAAATTGTCTGAACGCATCGGTCAGACGGCCACCCCTCTCCACCGCTCCTTCTGTGACTCACAGAAGCCTCAGCAACACGTTGTCCAGGACCAGGATTTGGTTATCCCCCAGGTTCTGGGAACGCGTTGCAGAGACCCTTCTGCAAGGCCTCCCACAGAAGTTTCATCTTCTGCTCCCTCTGTGACGGCAAGATAACCTTACTCTTGTAACGTGGATCAAGGAGAGTTGCCAGCCAGTAATGATCCCTTTCCTTGATACCACGAACACGAGGATTCTTACGCAGGCTTTGCAGGATCAGGGAGGCCATGCAGCGTAAGTTTGCTGAGGCATTCGGGGCACAGTCCTCTGGGTCACTGAGGACGACAGGATCCGCAGCCACCTCATCCCAGCCACGTAAAGGTCCATGGGTTCCTTGGGACTGTAAGTGCTAGGCTCCACCTCCATGCTGCTGATACAATCCTCCTCCTCCTCCTCCTCCTCCTCTTCCTGTGTGCTAGGTGGGCAAGCAGGACCACTGTCTGGATAAAGGGGGCCTTGAGAGGTAAGGAAGTCCTCCTCTTCCTCCCTCTGTTCTGCCTCAAGGGCCCTGTCCATTATTCCACGTAGCGTGTGCTCCAACATGTGAATAAGAGGGACAGTCTCCCTGATGCATGCACTGTCACTGTTCACCATTCTCATGGCCTCATCAAATGGTGACAGGACAGTGCATGCATCCCTGATCAAGGCCCACTGGCGTGGGGGGAAAAAAACAAGCTCCCCTGGCCCAGTTTTGCTGCCATATTGGCACAGGTACTCATTGATGGCCCTCTGCTGCGTGTGAAGCCGCTGCAGCATGGCCAATGAAGAGTTCCATCTGGTGGGCATGTCACAGATTAGACGGTTCTTGGGCAGGTTGTATTCTCTTTGGAGGTCTGTCAGCTGAGCAGTAGCATTATATCACCTCCAAAAAAAGCACACAGACTTTCCTGGCCTGCTTCATGACATCCTCTAAGCCTGGGTACCTGCCCAAGAACCGCTGCACCACCAAATTCAAGATATGAGCAAAACAGGGCACATGGGTCAGTTTTCCCTGTCGCAGGGCAGAGAGGAGGTAGGTGCCATTGTCGCTAACCACCATTCCAGGCTCAAGCTGGTGTGGCGTCAACCACCTCTGAGCCTGCCCCTGCAGAGCTGACAGAACCTCTGCCCCAGTGTGGCTCCTGTCTCCCAAGCACACCAGCTCTAGCACCGCATGGCATCTCTTGGCCTGCATTCCTGCCTAGCCCCTCGTACGCCTAAGGGGCACCGCTGTTTCCGAGGGGACATCAGCACAGGAAGAGGCCACAGAGGAAGAAGAGGAGGGGGTGGAGGAGAGAGGTGTGTCACAACCAGTAGTAGTGTTTTGGAGGCGTGGTGGCGGAACAACCTCCAACACTACTGTACCTTGCCATGCGTCCTTCCCAGCTGCCAGCAGAGTCACCCAATGTGCCGTGAAAGAGAGGTAACGTCCCTGTCCATGCTTGCTGGACCATGAGTCAGTGGTAAGATGCACCTTACCACTGACCGCCCTGTCCAACGAGGCATGGACATTGCATGGAATCACCTTCCGCGAGAAAAAGTGGCATTTGGGGACAAACTCACGAAAGGGGGCAGAATCTACCAACTGAAAAGGCAGCAGTTGAAGTGCTAGCAATTTCGCTAAGCTAGCATTCAACCGCTGGGCATGTGGATGGCTGGGTGAGTACTTCTTTCAGCGCTGCAGCAGCTGGGGCAGGGAAATTTGTCTGGTACCATCATTAGATTGCCTGCATGTACTACTAGGTTGTGACACACCTATTTCTACACCTTCAGTCCTATCAGTGCAGGCTTCAGAGAGGACTGAGGGTCTAGTGGGGTTGGAGGTCCCAGCTCATGACGGGCAAGGGGAGGTCCGCTTTGAATGAATGAATGAATGAAAACTTATATAGCGCGGCACATGCGAACTGAATCGCCTCTGGGCGCTTGTTGTTCCTGTCTCCTTTGATATCAAAAGAGAAAAGTCTTGACCTTTTTCCTAAATGCTAGGTGGTTCTCCTCCAACCGAATGCTGGTTGGTAAAGCGTTCCATAGTCTGGGACCTTGGATCGCGAATCTTCTTTCTCCTTTGGACTTGAAGTTGGCTTTCGGAACCTGGAGCAGGTTCTGATTAGTGGATCGCAAAACGCGATTGGGGTTATGAGCTTTTATTATTTTGCATAAATAAAGGGGGGCATTCCCATGGACACATCTATGCGTAAGACAGAGAGCTTTAAAAGCAATTCTGTCTTTAACTGGCAGCCAATGAAGGGCTCTCAGTGAAGGTGAGATGGATTCCCAGGTTTTTTTCCCAGTCACAAGTCTGGCGGCCGTATTCTGAACGACTTGCAGACGAGCGATTTGGTACTTGGGGAGTCCGAGGTAAAGGGCATTTGCATAATCCAGCCTGGAGTTTACAATTGCTCCCACCACGACCGCTAAATCTTCTTTAGGGATGAACGGAGTGAGTCTGCGTAGTAGGCGCAGCAGATGGTGAGATCCGCTGACTACTGGCCCTATTTGTGCGTCCATTGTCATAAAGGAGTCAAAAATGACCCCTAGGCTTTTGACTTTGGCGCTAGGGGTGATGAGTTTGCCCAAAATAGGCGGGGGGTCCACGCTGTTGAAAGTTGATTCCTGCGCTTGGCGTGAAACAGGAGAAGTTCTGTTTTCGCTCCATTGAGTTTAAGATAACTCTTTGTCATCCAGTCCTCTATCAAAGAGAGGCATGTCTCTAGATTGAGGTGGTGATCCTTTCTGTTGCAGATGCGGAAATACAGTTGCGTGTCATCTGCATATGAGTGGTAGAGCAGTTTTTGGCTGCTGATAATCTCAAAAAGAGGACGAAGATATATGTTAAACAGCACTGGTGACAGAGGCGATCCTTGAGGGACTCCGCATGTTACTGTGCGTTTCTCAGACGTAAAAGGTCCTAACTTCACTGTTTGCGATCGGTTTTCCAGAAAAGAGGAGAACCAAGATAAATCGCCTTCTGCGACTCTGGCTACTTCAGCAAGCCGAGTCAGTAACAGTTTGTGGTCTACAGTGTCGAAAGCTGCACTTAGGTCCAACAGAACTAGAAGACAAGATTCTCCTTCGTCTGCGGCCTTGAGAACATCGTCCCATACTTTCAGCAATGCTGTTTCCGTCCCGTGTCCGGGACGGAAGCCTGATTGCAATGGGTCAAGTAGCTTGTGGGTATCTATATGCTGTTGCAGCTGTTGTACCACTACTTTCTCCATTATCTTTGAGAGTACATTGAGGCTTGTTATGGGACGGTGGTGGAGTGGGTCCTTGGGGTCCAGGGAGGGTTTCTTCATGATGGGTTGGATTATACCCTCTTTCAACTGTGAGGGCACTATGCCCTCCAAGAAAGACTGGTTGATAAGCTGCGTGATGGGAGGAGCCAGTATGTAGGCGCATTCCTTCAGCAGTTTTGTGGGGATAATGTCATTTGGCGCTGTGCCATTACGCAAAGCGCCAATGACATTCTTAGTGGTCTCAATGGAGATGGGTTCCAGGGTAAACTTACCTGATATAGGAGAATTACTATGGGTGCTGTGTGAGAGGCTGCAGGGGGGGCTGAGGGGGGAATTGTTTTGCTGAATGCTTTCACGGATTGCCTCGATTTTATTAATGAAGTAATCCGATAGTTCATTGCAAAATTCTTGTGTGTCCGAACTGGGGGCTTCAATGCATCCTGGTTTCATGGTCTGGGTGACCATCTTGAAGAGTTCACGGGGCGGTTTAAGGCGCTGTTGATAGCCTCCGAAAAAAAAAATTCTTGGCTTGGAAAATTTCTTTGTGGTATATTCTTGTCGCCGCCTTGTAGATGGATAGGTTTAGCTCTGAAGAACATCTTTTCCAGGCAGATTCTGCCCTTCTGCGTTCTTGCTTCAGTAACGACAGCTGGTTGTTTTTCCGGATGCGGGTTCTTCGTTTCGGTGCTACCAAGTCGGCTGACTGTAGCATGGCCAAGTTTATGGCTTCCAATGTTTCAACGGCCGTTTGATGCGGCTGAGTTGTTTCTATTTTTTTCCTTAAAGTAGTTTTGAAGAGTTCCGAGTGGAGCTTCTTCTGACATCTAGTCCAGTATGTTGTCACTGGATTTGATGTTTTTGTTGCAGGGGGGGTTGTGGAAATAATGAATTTAATTGCATGGTGGTCTGTCCATGGCAACTTTTCATTTTCCAAAATTTTTATTTCCAGAGCTTGTCTGAAAATAAGATCAAGTGTGTGACCTGAAGCATGTATGGGCCCACATACTAGTTGCTGTAATCCTAATCCTTCCAGGTGGTTAATACAGGCATCGGCAATGGGGTCTTGTGAGGAGTTGGCCCAGAGATTGAAATCCCCGAGCAGCAAAAGATGTTTGCTGTTGAGGGTGTAAGTGGAGAAGAAATCCGTCCATGATGATAGCAGCTGCGATTTTGGGCCGGGCGGTCTATAGCAGAGCAGAATGTGGACGGTCTCTTTTGAAGTTGTTTGTAGTTGTAGAGTAAGGGTTTCCATGAATGGAAGAGGGTTTTGGCGGACTGGTTTGGTGATCGTAAGGTGAGTCTTGTGGATCATCGCCAGGCCGCCTCCTCTTTGCCCTATTCTGTTTTCCGTTATGATACGGTAATTTTCTGGCACCAGTTCTCCTAGAATGGTGTTACAGTCGGCTGTGAGCCAGCTCTCTGTAATAAAGAGACAGTCTAGATCATTTTGTTGAATGAAGTCGCGGATTTCTAGTCGGTGCTTTGTTCTTTGGTGTGGGTCTTTCTGGTATGCTTGCCAACGAACTGCATGGCAGGTCGACATATGTCTAGTCAAGCATGTGGTGCCCAAGCGGGTGATGTTTTGGCCATGCGAGATACGCTTGAGACATATGTTGCAAATAGCAACGGTGCGATCTGATGTACATGTCTCAAAAAAGGCCCACACCAAAGAACTTTTGCAGTAATTTTGAGACACAGCAGTGCTCTGCACAGGCGTAGCTCTGCGATGTAATGCAGTTGGTGTGCTGCCCTTAAGCTGGCCCCTGGAGGGCATCCTGCCTCTTTGGAGATCTGCCTGTGCCTCATCCTCGTTCTCCTCCTATTCCTCCTCCTCTCTCCTATCAGGCACCCACGTAGAGTCAGTGACCTCATCATCCCCTCCCTCCTCATCACTTTCGAAAACCTGGCAGTATGCTCCAGCTGGGGGAACATCACTGCCAGATTGCTGTCCCTCTCGGGCACCCCCTCTCTCTGGGCTCACATTAGTGCCTTCATCTATCTGTGTTCCATCATCGGAGCCTTCAAAACGCTGCGCATCTTCATGCAGCATGTACCCAACACTGTGTTGAAACAGTTCGGGGGACTCCTCAGGAGGACATGGTGAGACTAGGGAAGGATTGTGTGATGCCATTGTGCAGAGGGAAGAGGACGCCTTGGCAGCTGCTTTGCCAGACAAACTAAGCTCAGCCTGGGTGAGAGAGGATGAGGAGGATGAGGACGGCTTGGTCATCCACTCTACTAATTTCTCTGCATGTTGAGGCTCAACACGGCCAGCTCCCGAAAAGAAGGACGAGCGGCCACGGCCACGTGCTGAAGAGGATGCACCGTGTCCACCACCAGCATTGCCTCTAGATGCAGAGCCTGCTTGCCGTTGTGACTCTCTGCCTCTCTTTGTTGTCCTTCCAGACATTTTAATGGCCTGCACAGGTCAAAATCAGTGCTCACACCTCGTACCTTTAGGTACAAACTGGAGAGGACAAGTGCAGTAAACTCCAAGTAGGTTTAAGTGAAAATATACCGCACAAGTGCAGTAACACAATTATGTTTAGGTGCTAATAAACAGCACAAGCGCAGTAACACAAAGGACGTTTAGGTGCAACTGAACAGCACAAGTATAGTAACACCAAATACGTTTAGGTGCTAATAAACAGCACAAGTGCAGTAACACCAACTACGTTTAGGTGCAAATAAACAGCAGAAGTGCAGTAACAAAAAGTACCCCTGGAAGAAGTCAGATTTGTGACTAAACGGCGTAGGGAGGAGTGGCGTGCTGACGTCACCATTGTTACCATACGACCATCCGGAAGGACGGGCGGATTACTTGAGAGCCACCCGGCTACATGATTTTACTACACACACGATTTTATATTCATCAAATGTGAGTGCAATAATTATTTAAATAAATTGTCATTTTCATATTGCAATACTACTCTATGTTGGCATCCTTTCCTTTCCCTTTGTGCTATACCATGCAGGGTGACTTGCTTGAGAGCCATTAGTGAATATAAAGGTGGAGAGGACATACAGGATTCTGTAGGAACCAGCAGCGCCAGTGGGCTTCATGCGTATATGATCTCAACTATAGAGATCTATAGAAGTCGGTAAGCAGATTAGATATAAGAGGTGGAGGCTTCCTTCTATCCTGCTATCAGACACAATCTCCTGGGATATTCTGGTCACCTGTTTGATTGAATCGATTTTCACGTCGGATATCTTCACCATATGAACTTTTGAATATTTTTTTTTTCATTTATGTTAACACTAAATGGATTTGCGTTCATTTTTCATAATGAACATTGTTTTGTCATCACATGAGTTTTATACAAAATTGATCAGTCTTTTTTTATGTTAATCACTATATACTCACATTGATCAGTAGTTGTATAACGATCAATTATTACACGCAGTGCAGCCTATATATATTTATAAATATTTATTAAGTTACAGATTTTGCAGCGCAACTTAATTTCTATATTCTACGTTTTGATGTTTGTATCTGACATTTTTGTAGTTGTAGCAACACAATCATTGCACCATTGAATCAGTTGTGATTCAATAATTTCTTTTTTTTTGTATATCACTACAACACACCAATTTGTAATTTTATATTACACTGAGACCTGCGCAGTATTTTATTCCACATATAAACAAAAAGTACGTTTAGGTGCTAATAAACAGCACAAGTGCAGTAACACAAAGGACGTTTAGGTGATATTGAACAGCACACGTTCAGTAACAGCAACTGCGTTTAGGTGGTATTAAACAGCACACGTGCAGTAACAGCAAATGCATTTAGGTGCTATTAAACAGCAAACGTGCAGTAACAGCAAATGCGTTTAGGTGCTATTAAACAGCACACGTGCAGTAACAGCAAATGCGTTTAGTTGCTATTAAACAGCACACGTGCAGTAACAGAAAACACATTTAGGTGCTATTAAACAGCACACGTGCAGTAACAGCAGATGCGTTTAGTTGCTATTAAACAGCACACGTGCAGTAACAGCAAATGCGTTTAGGTGCTATTAAACAGGACAAGTGCAGTAACACCGAGTACGTTTAGGTGTAAACTAAACAGCACACAGGCAAAACAACACGTTAGAACACTGCAGCTAGCACAATCTCCGGCCTGACAAATAGGAATAGCTGATCTAGCTAAGCTATACAGTGTATAAATATATGTACAACTCCTAGGGATGTATATATATCCTCTACACACTGTAAATTAAGCTAAACTGACTATCTCTCTGTCTCTCTGACTGCTCTCATTAACAAAGCCGCGACATACTACACAAGGCCGCCCAGCAGGCGGCCTTATATAGTGTGGGGCGTGTGCTGAAGCCCTGAGCCATAATTGGCCAAAGCCACCCAGGCTTTGGCCAATTATGGCTCTTCATTTTTTGCGTGCTGTGATTGGCCAATCATCAGCACGTGATGCCGCAGTGAATTATGGGCCGTTGCGCGTCACACGAATTTGGCGCAAACGACCCGTTTTGTTCGAATTTCGGCGAACGTACGAACAGACGATGTTTGGGTCGAACATACGTTCGAATCGAACGTGGAGCTCATCCCTAGTGCTGCTATAAGACCAAAGACAGTACAAAACAGATTATAGCACACACATGCAAAAATTACATTTATCCTGCAAGGCTAGTTAAAAACACCTGAACATATTCAAAAATACAGGGTTTGGTCACACTATGGGCCAGATTCACGTAGAGTTACGCCGGCGTATCAGTAGATACGCCGTCGTAACTCAGAATCTGAGCCGTCGTATCTTTAAGTGTATTCTCTAAACGAGATATGCTTAAATCTTGCTAAGATACGACCGGCGTAAGTCTCATACACCGTTGTATCTTAGTTGCATATTTACGCTGGCCGCTAGGTGGCACTTCCGTCGATTTACGCGTTGAATATGTAAATTAGCTAGATACGCCGATTCACGAGCGTACGCCCGGCCGTCGCAGTACAGATACGCTGTTTACGTAAGGCATTTTCAGGCGTAAAGATATTCCAACAAAAAGATGGCACAGCCAATGTTAAGTATGGACGTCGGAACCGCGTCGAATTTTTAAAATTTTACGTCGTTTGCGTAACTCGTCCCTGAATGGGGCTGGACGTAAATTACGTTCACGTCGTTTTCAATGACACTTTGCTATGTCATTTGGAGCATATGCGCACTGGGATACGTTCACGGCCCATTTACGCTACACCGCCTTAAATTAGCTTTGTGAATAGAGCACTTGCCTCTCTAATTTACGGCGGTGTAGCGTATCTGAGATACGCTACGTCCGCATAACATTACGCCGATCTACCTGAATCTGGCCCTATATGGTCATATAGTGCTAAGCCCACTTTTTGCGACAAAGTACCACAAATTAGTGGGTCCTAACCTGTTAATAGAATGAAATAACACAGTGGCCCAGATTCACAAAGCACTTACGCCAACGTAAGTACAAATTTGCGCCAGTAAGCGCAAATATGCGCCGGCGTATCTGTGCGCCAGACCCACAAAACAACATACGCCTAAAAACTGGCCACCCTACGCCGACGTAGCTTACATACGCCGGCGTAGCGTGGGCGCACTTTTCATCTGGACGCGTGTTGCTGATCCCATTGATTAGGCATTCAAACATGCAAATGAGGGAAATACAGCAGTTCACGAACGTACGTGTGTCCGACGCATGCTACGCGAGGTGCGCGTAAGTTGTACGTCCGGCGTAAAGTTATTCCCCATAGATGAGGCACAACCCCGCAACAGACATGCAAAGGTCTGCACCAGAGAACACAAGCCGACGTATTGGGCGTATGTTAAGTTCACAGCGTACAAGGTCATCCAGCCTAGCTTAGGCATTTGTGCCGGCGTGGTTGTGAGCATGCGCATAAGGGTGCTGTTTCATGCGTCCACATCACGGCAACGTCACGGCGCATGCGCAGTTTGTGATACGCCGGGCGTAAAACACTGCACCATGCTCGGACCATCATTTGCATGGGGTCACTCCCACTTCCACCTACGCCGGCTGCGCCTTCGAAATCTACGGCACGCTGACGCAGTGTTGGGAGCAATAGCTTGCCGAATGCAGTGCTTGCCTCTCCGCGCTGCGTCAGCGTAGTGTACGGAGTTTGACGTTGATTTAAACAGATTTTTAACAAATGAATGGGTCCTATTATTAATTTGATCCAATGATCAAAGCTGCTGGTGTTGCATCCAGATTAAAGGGTCACTAAAGGAAAAACATTTTTTTTGCTGAAATGGCTGTTTACAGGGTATAGAGACATAAAAGTTAACTGATTCCTCTAAAAATGATTAAAAATAGATAAAAATCAATCATATAATGTGCCTCTAGTTTCACTTTCGTTTTTAAACTTGTTTCATGTTTCTGTGAAGTAGAGAGAGACACAGAACAAAAACAAACAAATCCAGGGCAGTGTTTTGTTTTTAAAATGAATCTGATTAGTTCTGAGGAGTTTTAGACACACAGCTTGGACCACAGTGAAAAGCTGCCTTGAGATTTTTCATAAGGAGCCAGACAAGCAGAAAGTGTGGAGATCAGAGCAGAATTACAGCAACTTCAAAGCGAAAAATGAACAATGAGGACATGAAACCAGGACTGCAGTAAGGTAAAATAAAATATCTTTTAGTGATCCTTTAATTTCTTGATTGACCCCTTTTTCTGAGTCAGGTGTATACATGATTCAACTTTTTCTTTGAATTTCACTATACCTGCTGCTTTAATATCATTGTTCTTAAGTTGTATTTATTCACGTATTGTTTACACTTGTTTTTTTTTTACGTGCTCACTTTTTCCTTTTTTGCTATTCAAACATTATTATTTAAGATGGATATGTTTGAATACTGATCCTTACGGGTTATTAAAAAAAAATGGAGTTTTTGAGACTAAGGCGGCGTACACACGGCCGAGGTTCTCGCTGAAAACCAGCGAGAACCTCGCTGGAATGTGCATTCCAGCGAGGACCTCGGCCGTGTGTACGGTCTCGGCGAGCTTCCCGTCGGGAAGCCCGTCGAGCAGAAATAGAGAGCACGCTCTCTATTTCCTCGACGGCCCGCCTGGAAGAATGGCTGGTTGCCATTCCCGACGGGCGGGTCGCCGATTTCGACGGCCGGCAGGGAACCTCGACGGGCGGAACGATGTGTTCTGCCCGTCGAGATTCCCTGCCGTGTGTACGCGGCCTAATAATGAACTAGAAGAAGATTTGGGAGGTCTCTTCATGAGACGAAAAAACATAGGCCGCGTACACACGAGGAGACATGTCCGATGAAAACGGTCCGCGGATCGTTTTCATCGGACATGTCTCCTGGGATATTTTGGTCTGATGTGTGTACACACCATCAGACCAAAATCCCGCCGACAGACAACGGAAGTAAACAAGGAAGTGAAATGCTTCCACGCATGCGACAAATCAATTTGACGCATTCAGGGGATTTCGGTCTGCTGGTTAGGCGTACTAACCAGCAGACATGTCCGACGGACAGGTTTCCAGCGGACAAGTTTCTAAGCATGCTTAGAAACTTTTGTCCGCAGGAAACCTGTCCGCTAGGCCGTACACACGATCTGACCTGTCCGCGGAAACTGGTCTGCGGACCAGTTTCAGCGGACATGTCTCCTCGTGTGTACGCGGCCATATGGTCTTCGAGATATACACACAGTGGGACCAGGCCCGTCGCTACAGGACAGGCAAGGCAAACAATTGCTTGGGGCCCCGAGTTGGCCGTGGGCCCCCAACTTCCCCTTCCCATGCTGTAGCGTGGCCGAGCTCCTCCTGTCAGTCTGGCCGAGTACCACGCGGTACAGGAGATTCAGTGTCCTGACATGGTCTCTGCACTGAGGGGGGGTGTGAACTGAAGGGGTGTCTGCACTGAAAAGAGTCTCTGTAACATGCAGAGGGTCCAGAGCTATGGGGGGCTGTGTAATGTAAAGGGGTCGAGAGGTGCAGGGTGCTGTGTAATGTAAAGGGGCCCAGAGGTGCAGGATGCTGTGTAATGTAAAGGGGCCCTGAGGTGCAAGGTGCTGTGTAATGTAAAGGGGTCTAGAGGTGCAGGGGTGTCTCTGCACTGGGGGGGTTTGCATTGAGGGGGGTTTCTGCGGGGGGGCCTACATGTTCATTTTGCTTGGGGCCCCCTAATTCCTTCAAATGGCCTTGAGTGGGACATAGCCTTCTTAGAACATAGGGGGTGATTTACTATTGAAGCTGCGCTGCGCCGGTTCATGCCTTAATTCGTGCGCTGGCTGAAGCCTTAATTAGGCGCATGAACCGGCCGCAGCAGCAGCGCGATGCAATTGATAAGTAAAGCCGCCGCCAAACTCCCTGTTAAAGTCTATGGGGGAAATCTTAATTGTGAATTTTAAAGGCTAATCTGCAAGTTTTGTCCTAAAAAGTGTTTGGGGACCTCAGTCCTGCCCCAGGGGACATGTATCAATGCTTTTTTTATTTTTTAAAACGGACGTTCTTTCGGGAGCAGTGATTTTAATAATGCTAAAAGTGCAATAATAAAAGTGTAATTTTTCTTTAAATGTTGTACTATGGGGGGCTCTAATGTCAGCATGTGAAAAAGCACACTTTTCCCGTGGTTAGAAATGTCTCTGCACAAAATGACATTCTCCAAAGCAAAAAAGCCGTTTAAAACTGACTCGCGGCTATAATGAATTGTCGGCTCCCGGCAATTGCAGGAGAATTCATTCATAAAAAAAACGAAAAAAAAAAAAAGCGTGGGGGTCCCCCCAAATTCAATAACCAGACCCTTTAGGTCTGGTATGGATATTAAGGGGAACCCTGCTGTCAGTTTTTTAAAAAAATGACGCGGGGTTCCCCCGAAATATCCATAACCAGACCCTTCAGGTCTGGTGTGGAATTTAAGGGGAACTCCACCCCAAATTTTTTTTAAAAAATGGCGTGGAGTCCCCCCTAAAATCCACACCAGACCCCTTATCCAAGCACGTTGACCTGGCGGGCCGCAGAAAAGAGGGGGGACAAAGCGCGGCTCCCCCCTCTCCTGAACTGCACCAGGCCACATGCCCTCAACATTGGGAGGGTGTTTTGGCGTACCCCCCAAAACACCTTGTCCCCATGTTGATGAGGACAAGGGTCTCTTCCCCACAACCCTTGCCCGGTGGTTGTAGGGGTCTGCGGGCAGGAGGCTTATTGAAATCTGGAAGACCCCTTTAATAAAGGGGCCCCCCAGATCCCGCCCCCCCCCCTGTGTGAAATGGTAATGGGGTACATTGTACCTCTACCATTTCACCAAAAAACAAAAAGTGTCAAGGTTTAAAAACGACAAGAGACGGTTTTTGACAAGTCCTTTATTATCTTCCTCCATCTTCTTCTTTTTCTTCCTCTGCTTCTGTCTTGGGTCTTCTATTCCCGCATCTTGACCGGAATGTTCTTCCATCTTCTTCTCCTTCCGCTGTCCTTCTCGTCCGCATCTTCTTCTGGTTCTTCTTCGCCGGAGCCGCCGCTTCCAATTGAAATCCCAGCTGTCTGCCGGACCACGCCCCCCTCTGACGCCACGGGCAAGCTCTTAGGAAAGTCCCTGTGTGGTGCCTGTGCGTCAGAGGGGGGCGTGGTCACATGTCAGAAAGCGGGCAATTCAATTGGAAGCGGCGACTCCAGCAAAGAAGAAGCCGCGCACAAGCTTCCAATTGAATTGCCCGCCCTCTGACATGTGACCACACCCCCCTCTGACGCACTTGCAGCACACTCCTAAGAGCTTGCCCGTGGCGTCAGAGGGGGGGCGTGGTCCGGCAGACAGCGGGGATTTCAATTGGAAGCGGCGGCTCCGGCGAAGAAGAACAAGAAGAAGATGCAGACGAGAAGGACAGCGGAAGGAGAAGAAGATGGAAGAACATTCCGGGCAAGATGCGGGCATAGAAGACCCAAGACAGAAGCAGAGGAAGAAGAAGATGGAGGAAGAAACACGAAGGAAAGAAGAAAAGAAGAAGAAAGAAGATAATAAAGGACTTGTCAAAAACCGGCTCTTGTCGTTTTTAACCCTTGACACTTTTTTTTTTTGGTGAAATGGTAGAGGTACAGTGTACCCCATTACCATTTCACACAGGGGGGGGCCGGGATCTGGGGGGCCCCTTTGTTAGAGGGGTCTTCCAGACCAAGGGTTGTGGGGAAGAGACCCTTGTCCTCATCAACATGGGGACAAGGTGTTTTGGGGGGTACCCCAAAACACCCTCCCAATGTTGAGGGCATGTGGCCTGGTGCGGTTTAGGAGAGGGGGGGCCGCGCTCTGTCCCCCCCTCTATTCTGCGGCCGGACAGGTCAACGTGCTCGGATAAGGGGTCTGGTGTGGATTTTAGGGGGGACTCCACGCCATTTCTTTTTAATTTGGGGTGGAGTTCCCCTTAAATTCCACACCAGACCTGAAGGGTCTGATTATGGATATTTGGGGGGAACCCCACACTTTTTTTTTGTGTTTTTTATGAATGAATTCTCCTGCAATTGCCAGGAGCTGGCAATTCATTATTGCCGCGAGTCAGTTTTAAACGGCTTTTTTCCTTCAGAATGTCACTTTTCACATTATTATTATTATTATTATACAGGATTTATATAGCGCCAACAGTTTACGCAGCACTTTACATTAGGGAAGACAGTACATTCACAATACAAATCAACACAGGAGGGATCAGAGGGCCCTGCTCGTAAGAGCTTACAATCTAGAAGGGAGGGTCAAGTGGAACAAGGGGTAGTTAGCTGTGGGGGATGGTCAGATGGACTCAGATGAAAAGTGCAGTTGCTAGGTGTGGGAAAGGTAGGCTTCTCTGAAGAGGAGGGTTTTCAGGGATCCTCTAAAAGCTAATAGAGAGGGAGATAGATGGATAGATTGGGGTAAGGAGTTCCATAGGCTTGGAGAGGCTCTGGAAAAGTCCTGGAGACGAGCATGGGAACAGGTGATGAGAGAGCTAGAGAGTAGGAGGTCTTGGGAGGAACGAAGAGAACGATTAGGTTGGTATTTAGAGACTAGGTCAGTGATGTAGCTGGGGGCAGAGTTGTGGATGGCTTTGTAGGTAATTGTTAGTAGTTTGAATTTAATTTGTTGGGTGAGCGGAAGCCAGTGGAGGGATTGGCAGAGAGGAGCAGCAGAGACAGAGCGGTTGGTAAGGTGGATGAGTCTGGCAGCAGCGTTCATGATGGACTGAAGGGGGGTTAGAGTATGCAGCGGTAGGCCAGTGAGAAGGGAGTTGCAATAATCATGCTGACATTACACCCAGGGCCGCCATCAGGGGGGTACAGGCAGTACACCTGTAAGGGGCCCGGGGGTCCGGAGGTGCCCAGATGCCTGGAGGCCCCCCAGCGCCCCAGATGGTAACCCCCCTCTTTTTTTTTTGTATATATATTTTTTAGTTTATTTTTTATTATTTTTTATTAAAGGACCAATTTTTGGAATTTAATTTTTTTTAGCAGTCCGGAGGTCCCCAGGGGCAACCCCCCATATTTTTTGTTATTAAAGGGCCAATGTTTTTTTTTAGGGGTCTGGAGGTCTCCAGTGGCCCAGAGATCCCCAGGGCTCCAGATGACAAACCCCCCTTTTAAAAAAAAAAAAAAAATACAAAAAATTATATATTTTTATATATTCTTTGTTATTTTTTTTAACATATATATATATATATATATATATATATATATATATATATATAATATTATGAAAGGGCCCAGAGGGCCCCAGATGACAACCTTTTTGCTTATAAAAATGTTACAAACATTTTATATTTTCCCCAGGTTGTTTTTTTTTCTTTAATTTATTTTTTAAAGTGTATTTTGTGCGTGAAGTCGAGAGAGAGGAGCTGGACTTGGGAGTAGGCAGACCCTCCCCCCAGAGGCAATCGCCATCCTTCTCCATGCCCCCGGTGGCAATGGCGGGTGTGAGGGGGGCCTCCCACTCACCCCACCTGCTCCACTTGGGAGAACGATGGGACAGAGGGACTCCCCCTATGAGGGAGTCTAGCCCACCCAGCCAGCCCTGTAGGTCCTTCGTCTCTCTTTATTTTCGTCTCTCTTTATTTTCTCAATTCACATGTAGCCGAGACCGGGATCCGAACTCTTGGCTGCAGAGGTGAACGGCTTGTCAGCGCAGTGCCAATCACGTTGAGCCACCACACCACACAGTCATTGGAAAATAAATCATGCTTTTGAAATAACAGGATAGACCCACAGGATTAAAACATTAGTCATTAACATCTTGAGAAACATTTTGCAAAATTATGCAGCAGACAAAACATCAAAAAAAACAAAACTTGCTCCAAAACATCTCTGTTTCGCTCCGCCATTACTTCTAGCCAGCAAATCTGCCCCCTCTGAGGCCAGCTGACACGTGCTCTATCCACGCTTTTTATAACATGTGTGCTAATGAACCAATTGGAAACACATGAAGAAATGTCAGCCTCTTGTTTGTGTGCACTTGTCACTGCTTACACCTGTTAAGTAGTGTTGAGCAGAATATGCCATATTCAATTTCGCGATATATCTCGAATATATAGTCGAATATTCGAGATATATTCGCTAAATACGAATATTCGTGATATTTTTTGGAAATGAAATGATTGCAAAATTTCGCTATTGCGAATGCGAATGCGAATATTCGAGAAATGCGGAAGGAGCACTCTGATTGGCTCAGAATATTCGTGATATTTTATAATACAAAATAATTGCGAAATTTCGAGAAATGCGGAATGGAGCACTCTGATTGGCTCAGAATATTCTTGATATTTTATCGAAATTTCGCAAAAATGCGATTGCGATTTTTTGGCAGAATTTCGGTACATGCTTTAGGAGCGCTCTGATTGGCTCATTCTGAAATCGAATATTCGAGATATTTTATCGAAATTTCACAAAATGCGAATGAGAAATTCATTGCGGAATTTCGACAGTAACACTCTGAAATCGAATATATGTGTTATTTTAGCTAAAAACAATATTGCGAATTTCTCGATCGCGCATGCGCAATCGCGCGAACAACACGCGACTACTTCCTGGAACTTGGCCACTTGCCAGTTTCATTTGCCATAGCAAGTTATTGTTGGTCAAGTGCCCAGATTTTTTTGGAAAAAATGGTCGGGAGCAATCTGACACCAAGTGAAGAAAAGATGCTGATCTGTGTAAGTATTTGCATTATCTTTAACTGCATTTTAGACTAGTTTAAAAGTTAGTATATAAGATCAGATATTAGTATTTCCCAAACAATTTGTCTCCTGGTGTTACAAAACTACAAGTCCCAGCATGCCTGTACAGCTGCAGACACCCTGGTTGGTAAATGTGTATTTAGGCACTTTCCTTGCTATTTTGCATAATGAATTTAACATGTTGTGGACACCGGGCTAATTTTTCAGTTTTGGTGTTTACGAGACTAAAACTTTTTTTTTGCTAGAAAATTACTTAAAACCCCCAAACATTATATATATATTTTTTTCTAACACCCTAGAGCAGGGGTCTCCAAACTTTTTACTTCGAGGGCCACATTCTATATTTTACTCATATCCGCGGGCCGGAAAAATAATTTAAGTAAATAAATCCACAGTAGAAGAATAGAATTTTACTTACTGTTGACAGCAGAACTGGATGATGGTCCTGTCGTCGCATAAAACGCTGGAGCATCATTCAGCGGGTTAAACTACCAGCGTGCATGAGGTTTTACATCCGTGTCCTCACCAGTCTCCCCCACATCTGTGTCCCCACATTGGTGTCCCCATACATCTGTGTCCCCACATTGGTGTCCCCATACATCTGTGTCCCCACATTGGTGTCCCCATACATCTGTGTCCTCACATTGGTGTCCCCATACATCTGTGTCCCCACATTGGTGTCCCCATACATCTGTGTCCTCACATTGATGTCCCCATACATCTGTGCCCCCACCAGTCTTACCACACATCTGGTACCCCACCAGTCTCCTCATACATCTGTGTCCTCACATTGGTGTCCCCATACATCTGTGTCCTCACATTGGTGTCCTCATACATCTGTGTCCCCACATTGGTGTCCCCATACATCTGTGTCCCCACATTGGTGTCCCCATACATCTGTGTCCCCACATTGGTGTCCCCATACATCTGTGTCCCCACATTGGTGTCCCCATACATCTGTGTCCTCACATTGGTGTCCCCATACATCTGTGTCCTCACATTGGTGTCCCCATACATCTGTGTCCCCACATTGGTGTCCCCATACATCTGTGTCCCCACATTGGTGTCCCCATACATCTGTGTCCCCACACATCTGTGACCCCCACCAGTCTCCTCATACATCTGTGTCCACACCAGTCTCCTCATACATCTGTGTCCCCACATTGGTGTCCCCACACATCTGGGTCCCCACCAGTCTCCTCATACATCTGTGACCCCACCAGTCTCCTCATACATTTATGTCCCCACACATCTAGGTCCCCACACATCTGTGTCCCCACACTGGTGTCCCCACACATCTGTGTCCCCACCAGTCTCCTTATACATCTGTGCCCCCACACTGGTGTCCCCACAATTCTGTTTCCCCACACTGTTGTCCCCACACATCTGTTACCCCACCAGTCTCCCCACAAATCAGTGTCCCCACATTGGTGTCCCCACCAGTCTCCTCACACATATTTGTCCCCACCAGTCTCCTCATACATCTGTGTCCCCACATTGGTGTCCCCACACATTTGTGTCCCCACCAGTCTCCTCATACATCTGTGACCCCACCAGTCTCCTCATACATCTATGTCCCCACACATCTGTTACCCCACCAGTCTACTCATACATCTATGTCCCCACATTGGTGTCCCCACACATCTGTGTCCCCACCAGTCTCCTCATACATCTGTGTCCCCACATTGGTGGGAACACAGATGTATGAGGAGACTGGTGGGGACACAGATGTGTGGGGACACCAGTGTGGGGACACAGATGTGTGGGGAGATTGGTGGGGACACAGATGTGTGGGGACACCGATGTGGGGACACAGATGTATGAGGAGACTGGTGGGGACACAGATGTGTGGGGACACCAGTGTGGGGACACAGATGTGTGGGGAGATTGGTGCGGACACAGATGTGTGGGGACACCTATGTGGGGACACAGATGTATGAGGAGACTGTTGGGGACACAGATGTGTGGGGAGACTGGTGGGGACACAGTTGTATAAGGAGACTGGTGGGGACACAGTTGTATGGGGACACCAATGTGGGGTCACAGATGTATGAGGAGACTGGTGGGGACACAGATGTATGGGGACACCAGTCTCCCCACAAATCTGTGTCCCCACACTTGTGTCCCCACACATCTGTGTCCCCACCAGTGTCCTCATACATCTGTGCCCCCACACTGGTGTCCCCACAATTCTGTGTCCCCACACTGTTGTCCCCACACATCTGTTACCCCACCAGTCTCCTCATACATCTGTGTCCCCACATTGGTGTCCCCATACATCTGTGTCCCCACCAGTCTCCCCACACATCTGTGTCCCCACACATCTGTGTCCCCACACATCTGTGTCCCCACACATCTATGTCCCCACACATCTGGGTCACCACACTGGTTTCCCCACACTGGTGTCCCCACACATCTGTGGCCCCACCAGTCTCCTCATACATCTGTGCCCCCACATTGGTGGGGACACAGATGTATGGGGACACCAATGTGGGGTCACAGATGTATGAGGAGACTGGTGGGGACACAGATGTGTGGGGACACCAGTGCGGGGTCACAGATGTGTGGGGACACCAGTGTGGGGACCCAGATGTGTGAGGACACAAGTGTGGGGACATAGATGTGTGGGGAGACTGGTGGGGACACAGATGTGTGGGGACACCGATGTGGGGACACAGATGTATGAGGAGACTGCTGGGGACACAGATGTATGAGGAGACTGGTGGGGGTCACAGATGTGTGGGGACACCAGTGTGGGGACCCAGATGTGTGAGGACATAGATGTGTGGGGAGACTGGTGGGGACACAGATGTGTGGGGACACCGATGTGGGGACACAGATGTATGAGGAGACTGCTGGGGACACAGATGTATGAGGAGACTGGTGGGGACACCGATGTGTGGGGACACAAGTGTGGGGACACTGATTTGTGGGGAGACTGTTGGGGATACAGATGTATGGGGACACTAATGTGGGGACACAGATGTATGAGGAGACTGCTGGGGACACAGATGTATGAGGAGACTGGTGGGGGTCACAGATGTGTGGGGACACCAGTGTGGGGACCCAGATGTGTGAGGACATAGATGTGTGGGGAGACTGGTGGGGACACAGATGTGTGGGGACACCGATGTGGGGACACAGATGTATGAGGAGACTGCTGGGGACACAGATGTATGAGGAGACTGGTGGGGGTCACAGATGTGTGGGGACACCAGTGTGGGGACCCAGATGTGTGAGGAGACAAGTGTGGGGACATAGATGTGTGGGGAGACTGGTGGGGACACAGATGTGTGGGGACACCGATGTGGGGACACAGATGTATGAGGAGACTGCTGGGGACACAGATGTGTGGGGACACCAGTGTGGGGACCCAGATGTGTGAGGACATAGATGTGTGGGGAGACTGGTGGGGACACAGATGTGTGGGGACACCGATGTGGGGACACAGATGTATGAGGAGACTGCTGGGGACACAGATGTATGAGGAGACTGGTGGGGTCACAGATGTGTGGAGACACAAGTGTGGGGACACTGATTTGTGGGGAGACTGGTGGGGACACAGATGTATGGGGACACCAGTCTCCCCACAAATCAGTGTCCCCACACTTGTGTCCCCACACATCTGTGACCCCACTAGTGTCCTCATACATCTGTGTCCCCACATTCGTGTCCCCATGCATCTGTGATCCCCACCAGTCTCCTCATACATCTTCACCCCACCAGTCTCCTCATACATCTATGTCCCCACACATCTGTGACTCCACCAGTCTCCCCATAAATCAGTGTCCCAACACTTGTGTCCCCACACATCTGTGTCCACACACTGGTATCCCCACACATCTGGGTCCCCAAACTGGTGTCCCCACACATCTGTGGCCCCACCAGTCTCCTCATACATCTGTGCCCCCACATTGGTGGGGACACAGATGTATGGGGACACCAATGTGGGGTCACAGATGTATGAGGAGACTGGTGGGGACACAGATGTGTGGGGACACCAGTGCGGGGTCACAGATGTGTGGGGACACCAGTGTGGGGACCCAGATGTGTGAGGACACAAGTGTGGGGACATAGATGTGTGGGGAGACTGGTGGGGACATAGATGTGTGGGGATACCGATGTGGGGGCACAGATGTATGAGGAGACTGCTGGGGACACAGATGTATGAGGAGACTGGTGGGGGTCACAGATGTGTGGGGACACCAGTGTGGGGACCCAGATGTGTGAGGACACAAGTGTGGGGACATAGATGTGTGGGGAGACTGGTGGGGGCACAGATGTGTGGGGACACCGATGTGGGGACACAGATGTATGAGGAGACTGCTGGGGACACAGATGTATGAGGAGACTGGTGGGGACACCGATGTGTGGGGACACAAGTGTGGGGACACAAGTGTGGGGACACTGATTTGTGGGGAGACTGTTGGGGATACAGATGTATGGGGACACTAATGTGGGGACACAGATGTATGAGGAGACTGGTGGGGACACAGATGTGTGGAGACACAAGTGTGGGGACACTGATTTGTGGGGACACAGATGTATGGGGACACCAGTCTCCCCACAAATCAGTGTCCCCACACTTGTGTCCCCACACATCTGTGACCCCACCAGTGTCCTCATACATCTGTGTCCCCACATTCGTGTCCCCATGCATCTGTGATCCCCACCAGTCTCCTCATACATCTTCACCCCACCAGTCTCCTCATACATCTATGTCCCCACACATCTGTGACTCCACCAGTCTCCCCATAAATCAGTGTCCCAACACTTGTGTCCCCACACATCTGTGTCCACACACTGGTATCCCCACACATCTGGGTCCCCACACTGGTGTCCCC
Source organism: Rana kukunoris (assembly GCA_029574335.1). Taxonomy (NCBI): domain Eukaryota; kingdom Metazoa; phylum Chordata; class Amphibia; order Anura; family Ranidae; genus Rana; species Rana kukunoris. Next base: position 348,076,806 of record CM056051.1, read on the forward strand.
ACACATCTGGGTCCCCACACTGGTGTCCCCACACATCTGTGTCCCCACACATCTGTTTCCCTACCAGTCTCCTCATACATCTGTGTCCCCACATTGGTTTCCCCACCAGTCTCCTCATACATCTGTGTCCCCACATTGGTGTCCCCATACATCTGTGGCCCCAATAGTCTCCCCACACATCTGTGTCCCCATTAGGGCACCCCCTACTGGTGTCCCCATTAAACCCCCCTCCACTGGTGTCCCCATAAGAGCACCCCCCCACTGGTGTCCCCACAAGAGCACCCCCCCACTGGTGTCCCCATTAGAGCACCCCCCCACTGGTGTCCCCATTAGAGCACCCCCCCACTGGTGTCCCCATTAGAGAACCCCCCCACTGGTGTCCCCATAAGAGCACCCCCCCTACTTGTCACTTGTATCCCCATTAGAGCACCACCCATCAGAATTATCAGCACCCGGATGTTTGTGCCATATCAGAGCCATTCAGCCACCCTCCACAGTAGTGTACAGTAATCATCTCGCTTCAGCCCCCCTCCCTCCTCCATGCATGTGTACTTTACCAGCGCGTCAGACATTACACACACTGGCTGTTCAGACCTGCCGTACTTTGGAGACCCCTGCCCTAGAGAATGAAATGGTAATCATTGCAATATTTTTTGTCACACCGTATTTGCGCAGCGGTCTTACAAGCGCACTTTTTTTGGAAAAAAATAACTTTTTTGAATTGGAAAATAACACAACAATAAATTTTGCCCAATTTTTTTAGATTTTGTGAAAGATAAAGTTACGCAGAGTAAAATGATACCCAACATGTCACGCTCAAAAATTGTGCCCGCTCGTGGCATGGCATCAAACTTTCACCCTTAAAAATCTCGATAGGTGACGTTTTAAAAATTCTACAGGTTGCTTTTTTTGAGGTACAGAGTAGCTCTAGGGCTAGAATTATTGCTCTCGCTCTAACGATCGCGTCGATACCTCACTTGTGTTGTTTGAACACCGTTTTCATATGCGGGCGCTACTCGCTTATGCGGCACTGTTTCCTAAACGGAGCCTACAGCTGTTGCAAAACAACTCCCCGTTATTACCGGACAGCCATTAACTGTCCAGCCATGCTCCTAGTTAAAGTATAATTGTTGTACAGCTGGTGACAGTGAGCTACATGGTGTATCAGAGCATGCTGGTAGTTGTAGTTTTTAAATAACATCAACTCCATTATTTATTCTAAATTAATTCATCAAAATGTAAAAAAAATGGCAAGATATAAAATCTGTCATGTTAACCCTGTCATTGATTAATAAGGCGAGAATGCTCCCAATGTTTAATACCATAGATTTCCGTCATATATCCATAAGGCTTTAAACAAAAGTATTATAATATACTTTGTTCTTCATCTTGCAGACGTTCCTGGAAACAGGCTACGATCAGCTGCAGAGGCAGGCGGAAAAAAAACAAGTGGTGCGCTCCATAATTGAAAAATTAAGCGAACATCATGGCGGCCCACCAGATCACATGGCCATCCTTAAGAAATGGTCCGACCTGAAGAGGCGCCATATGGACCGGGTCAATCGCCTCCGTGCTAAATATCACCCAGGTAAGTTATTGCTGACAGTTATGTTTTTTTTTTCTAAAGTGTATTTCGTGCGTGTACTCGAGAGAGGAGCCGGACTGCAGGAGTTGGGAGTAGGCAGGCCTCCGCCACCTTTCTCCATGCCCCGGGTGACAATGGCGGGTGAGAGGGGGTCCTCCCATACAGCCCTTCCTACCTGCTCCGCTTTGAAGCCCAACGTGGCAGAGGGACTCCCTGTAAGGGAGTGAGAGGATTTGCCCGCTCAACCAGCCCCGTTAGTCCTTCGCCTCTCTTTTTAGAGACCGCGTGGTCAGAGTGCGTGCATGTTAACCCAATTTCGAAGGCGTGTGTAAGTGTGGTGGTTTTTGTGGGAGGGGGGTGGGTCGTACTAAGCGCAGGCTTACCTCGCATAGCACTCCCACCGGGGGCCGGGCTGAGACCACCAAACTCAATTAACATGTAGCCGAGAGCGTGATCCGATCCCCTAGCTGCAGAGGTGAATGGCTTGTCAGCGCAGTGGCAATCGCGTTGAGCCACCGCAGCTCCTTTGGTGACAGTTATGTAAGGGCATATGTAATTAATGTAAGGGCAGATGTTGTTAACCCAGACGCCATGTTGTGCTAACATATATCACCACCAGCCAAGGTATTCATAGTACTGTTGAAAAAAGACATGGGACAGCAGACAGCCAGGGCCGGATTAACAGAGGGGCTGATGGAGCTGCAGCTCCAGGCCCCTTTCTCAAGATAGGCCCATTTGCCCCAAAAAAAAATAAAAATTTTTTTTTATTTTTTATTTTTTTAGATCGACTTCAGGGGTTGTAGCTCGATGACCAGAGGTCACAGAAACCCCACATTTGGGGGATAGTCAGTTGAAGACCTACCCCACAACCGTTCAAAATATGGGATGGCTATCATTTATGGTTCCGGAGATACGGGCCTGCTTGCACAGCCTGTCAGAAGCTACATACAGAGCGGCCATTATAAATACAAGCTGACACACTGCAGCAGACTGAGAAAAAAAATCATCATTTGTTTTTTGCTAGAAAATTACTCTATGGTGGTCTTTGCAACTTTTTATGTTGCACGGTATAGAGCTGCACGATTCTGGCTAAAACAACAACTGCAATTTTTTTGCTTAGAAGATAGATCACGATTCTCTCACGATTCGTACGGCATAACATCGTCTTTCACATTAAAATGAAAAAAAATGGGCTAACTTTACTGTTTTGTTTTTATGGTTTTTATTATTCATTGAAGTAGGCAAATGCAGTGTGACATAAAATATTGCAGCAATTGCCATTTTTGTCTCTGCTAAAATATATATAATGTTTGGCGGTTCCAAGTAATTTTCTAGCAAAAAATATTGCTTTTTAACTTAAACAAGTGTTGGACTTTAAGTGGTTACATTTCTTGCATTTACACACAGAAGTTTGTCCTAAAAAGGAAGTTGGTTACAATGTTTCATGTTGTTTACAAACTTGGCAGACTGCCCGGATATTTTCTTTACACACAGAAGTGTATCCCTTTGATATAAGAAGAATGCGTTAGTTACAATGTTTCCTGCTAAGAACTTGGCAGACTGTCCAGATATTTTCTTTTGACAGCTGAAAGTCTCTCCATTTGTTATATGAAAGAATCAGCAAACTCTGCATTGGAGATGTTGGGGGGTTGAATCAAGATCACAATTTTAACGATTAATTGTGCAGCTCTAGCACGGTACTGTATTTGCGCAGCAATTTTTCAAACATGTTTTTTTTTGGAAATAAACTGTTTCATACATTAAAAAAACACTAAAGTTAGCACGATTTTTTTTTTTTTGTATCCTAAGCGATGCTTTAAACATTTTTTAGGTTAGATGTTTAGAGTTACAGAGGAAGTCTAGTGCTAGAATTATTGCTCTCACTCGAATGATCGCGACGTATGTAACCTGTGTGTATCTGGCTCTGATACTAGCCAGTGCCTACCCAGCTACTGGCTGGTATCTCTCCCCAGCCTGTCCTTACACACCCTCTTACCTGCTGACCTGTAGATGGGGGAATCACTCCTGTAGTGTTATTGTGTCCTGCCAGTGAGTACAATGATCAGTGTTGCTATCTATAGCTGGCAGCACTGATTGTTTTTGGAAAAACAGGCTGGTTGTACTCAAGTCGATTAATAGATTGACTTGTGTAAAACCAGCTAGCCCATACATAGATCGGCTATGGCTTGTCTCGGAATAATTGGTGTAATTTCAATTCATGTATGACCCGCTTAACCACTACGCAGTCCCTAAACATCCTTCCACTCCTATACATTGTGCCCACTGTCATACCCTCCGCACTCCTCTCCTGTACATAGTGCCCACTGTCATACCCTCCACACTCCTCTCCTATATATAGTGCCCACTGTCATACTCTCCACACTCCTCTTGTACATAGTGACCACTGTCATACTCTCCACACTCCTCTCCTGTACATAGTGCCCACTATCATACCCTCCACACTCCTCTCCTGTACATACTGCCTGCTGTCATAGACTCCTCTTCTGTACATACTTCCCACTGTCGCACCCTCCACACTCCTCTCCTATACATAGTGCCCACTATCATACCATCCCCATTCCTCTCTTGTACATACTGCCCACTGTCATACCCTCCACACTTCTCTCCTGTACATACTGCCCCATCATACCCTCCACACTTCTCTCTGGTACATACTACCCTCTGTCACACCCCCACACTCCTCCTGTACATACTTCCCACTGTCATACTCTTCACACTCCTCTCCTGTACAAACTGCCCACTGTCATACCCTTCACACTCCTCTCCTGTACATAGTACCTGCTGTCATACACTTCTCTCCTATACATAGTGCCCACTATCATACCGTCCACACTACTCTCCTGTACATACTGCCCACTGTCATACCCTCCACACTCCTCTCCTGTACATGGTGCCTACTGTCATACACTTCTCTCCTGTACATGATGCCCACTGTCATACCCTCCACACTTCTCTCCTGTACATTGTGCTTTTTGCCGTACCCTTTGCACTCTTCTCCTGTACATAGTGCCCAATGTTAGACCCTCCACATTCCTCTCACTCACCTGCACATACTTCCCACTTATATACCGTCCGTACTCCTCCCCTATGTCGCTTACCCACAAAAACAGTTCTTTAAAATGATACTGAATACCCTCAATGTTACCAGCTCTAGAATGGACACACTTGTTAGTTCAACTAAAGGAAATCTCAGTTCTCATATTTGTTCTGTCCCATTATTAGAACTTATTTAATGTTGTGATTACTACGGTGATGTACAGAGGAACATCGGGGATCTCAGCTACTTTCCTGACATTACTACTTTTTAGAGGCCCTGGGGTAGGTTATGCCACAATGTACAAATATGCACAGCATATTAGCACATTGGGGTACACTTACATTTTCAGACTGGGCCCTCCATTGCTGCGCTGTCCCACGCATTTATTTATTATTTATAAAAGGCCCCACCAAAATCCTCAGCACCAGGCCCATGATGTTCTTAATCTGGCCCTGCAGACAGCAACACAGAAGTTATGTGGGAACATACATTTCCCATTGCTTTGCATGGGACTTTAAACAAAAACCACGACCATCACAAATGGGGGTAGTTAATGGATAAATTAACGATCCTATACTTTAAGTGGACGTATAAGTAACATGTGACCAAGTGTTATCGAAATATCTACAGCTCTTATGAAGTAACATGTATTTCCCATAGAGTTAAATGGGACTTTAAAGAAAAACCCTGACCATGGCAAATGGGGGAGGGTAAGGCTTAAATCACCTATCCTATGTTTGTGGCTGACATATAAGTAACCTGTGTGCCAAGTTTCATGTAAATATCTTTCGCCGTTTGGACGTGATGCTGGTACATACATACATACAGACACGTTGAGTTTTATATATATAGATTCCCACTCAATTACTGTGTTAGGCGTGGGCTTTTCATAGTAATCCTGTGTGCTCCATCAGGCCCTTTTTTTAACATGAGATTGTCTGAACAAAACAAAGGAGACAAAAACAGCTCATTTTACCATGGTGGCAGCCCAGCTCACGCTCAGTCCCCTGTAGTGCCCACAAGACCCTTTAATATAACATTTTCCCATTGGTTAACTGTCTATATAAATTAATTTGTATTCATATACAATACAGCAGAGTACACCGAATTTGCATACGTCATTAGAAAATATTTTTCTAATATATGAACATTGTGTTATTATAGGAGCTCCGCGACCAGCTGTGCGCACCAAGCGCACAAGGCGCCAGCCCACTGAGGAGGAGGAAGAAGAGGAGGATGCGGCAGAGGAGGATGCGGCAGAGGAGGATGAGGCAGAGGAGGAGAGGGATGAGGAGGAGCAGCCAGGGACCTCCCACTCGCCAGCCACCACTCCTGTTGTGGAGCATGCCCCCCCCAAAATAATCCTGAGGTTGAGGATATGCTGGTCGCTGGAGAGGTGGAGGTGGTTGGTACTCAACCTCCGGTGAGCCTCGGTCAGGAAGGTAAATATGTGCACAAAGATTAATAACATTTCAACAATAAAATGTAGATATAAAAATGGACAACATATAAAGCGCACCCGTCAGATTGCAGAACCATAATATGGTATTTATTATACAAGTATACAGGTAGTGCAGAATTATTAGGCAAGTTGTATTTTTGAGGATTCATTGCATTATTGAACAACAACCATGTTCTCAATGAATCCCAAAAACTCATTAATATCAAAGCCGAATATTTTTGGAAGTAGTTTTTATTTTGTTTTTAGTGTTAGCTATTTTAGGGGGATATCTGTGTGTGCAGGTGAGTAATATTACTGTGCTGAATTATTAGCCAACTTAACAAAAAAAAAATATACCCATTTCAATTATTTATTTTTAACAGTGAAACCAATATAACATCTCAACATTCACAAATATACATTTCTGACATTCAAAAACAAAACAAAAACAAATCAGTGACCAATATAGCCACCTTTCTTTGCAAGGACACTCAAAAGCCTGACATCCATGGATTCTGTCAGTGTTTTGATCTGTTCACCATCAACATTGCGTGCAGCAGCAACCGCAGCCTCCAAGACAATGTTCAGAGAGGTGTACTCTTTTCCCTCCTTGTAAATCTCACATTTGATGATGGACCACAGGTTCTTCTCAATGGGGTTCAGATCAGGTGTACAAGGAGGCCATGTCATTAGTTTTTTTTCTTTAATACACTTTCTTGCCAGCCACGCTGTGGAGTACTTGGACGCGTGTGCTGGAGCATTGTCCTGCATGAAAATCATGTTTTTCTTGAAGGATGCAGACTTCTTCCTGTACCACTGCTTGAAGAAGGGGTCTTCCAGAAACTGGCAGTAGGACTGGGAGTTGAGCTTCACTCCATCCTCAACCCGAAAAGGCCCCACAAGCTCATCTTTGATGATACCAGCCCAAACCAGTACTCCACCTCCACCTTGCTGGCGTCTGAGTCGGACTGGAGCTCTCTGCCCTTTACCAATCCAGCCACTGGCCCATCCATCTGGCCCATCAAGACTCACTCTCATTTCAGCAGTCCATACAACGGTAGAAAAATCATTCTTGAGATATTTCTTGGCCCATTCTTGACGTTTCAGCTTGTGTGTCTTGTTCAGTGGTGGTCGTCTTTCAGCCTTTCTTACCTTGGCCATGTCTCTGAGTATTGCACACCTTGTGCTTTTGGGCACTCCAGTGATGTTGCAGCTCTGAAATATGGCCAAACTGGTGGCAAGTGGCATCTTGGCAGCTGCACGCTTGACTTTCCTCAGTTCATGGGCAGTTATTTTGCGCCTTGGTATTTCCACACGCTTCTTGCGACCCTGTTGACTATTTTGGATGAAATGCTTGATTGTTCGATGATCACGCTTCAGAAGCTTTTCAATTTTAAGAGTGCTGCATCCCTCTGCTAGATACCTCTCTATTTTTGACTTTTCAGAGACTGTCACGTCCTTCTTTTGACCCATTTTGCCAAAGGAAAAGAAGTTGACTAATAATTATGCACACCTGATATAGAGTGTTGATGTCATTAGACCACACACCTTCTCATTACAGAGTTGTACATTACCTAATATGCCTAATTGGTAGTAGGCTTTCGAGCCTATACAGCTTGGAGTAAGACAACATGCATAAAGAGGATGATGTGGTCCAATTACTCATTTTCCTAATAATTCTGGACTCCCGGTCTGTGCTAGACACATAACAAGTGTATAGACATGATAATGATTGATTAATAAGCAACAGAAATATTTTATGTATTTGTTAAGGGTCTTTGAAAACCAATTTTTTTTTGTCTTATATCCTAACAGCTGCAAAAGACATCATGCTGCTCCAAGCAGCTCTGAAAAAAACTGCCAAAAAAATGAGGGCTAATCAAAGACAAATTGGCTACCTTCACAAGCAGAATGAGCAGTTGGAGGAGGAACTGATGAGACTGTGGTTACAAGTTGAAAAAAAGCAGGAGCGCCTGAACACTTTCCTTGGAATTTGATATGTTTAATAAAAAGTTTTATTTTTTTTAAATGTTTCCTTTCTTTTTGAGATAGATTTTTAGGTTTTTCAACACATCTAACTTCACATCTAACACATCAACATCAACATCAACACATCTAACTTCATAATAAGCAAAATCATTTTATACTATTATTTTATTTAACACAAAACTAGGACAAACTAATGTACACAGACACAGTCACGACGAACACAAACTAAACTGTTGAAAAATGAACATAACAAAAGCAACAATAGATATATATAGATATAGAGAGAGAGAGAGCAAGAAAGAGAGAGAGGGTGCAGATTTGCTCTTGCATACAGGCTAATGGTTGCAGTATAATGGTTGCAGTATAAAGGCCGCAAATCAGGGTTTAACATAAAGTTCATTGTTTTAGTTACACTTGCTGTTACGATCCGGTCTGGTAGCTTGTAGCGGAGGCTGTTGGTGGATCCGCTGTGCCAGAGAGGTCATAAAGCATTACTCAGCATGGAGGCAGCAGCAGTAGTATTAAAATGTAATGGTAATGTAACTAGAAAAGATACAATTTCAGGGTAAATTGTGCAGCGTGGTCTTGCCTCCACCAATACTACTGACTGGAGACGGTGCCCCTGGAGATGTAAATGTGATCCAACCATGTGTCAATCCAGTTCGGTCTATTGCCCCATCAAAAACTGCTCCATCAAAAACTAGCCCATCAAAACTGCACCATAAAAACTAGGGCTGCGCATCTTCACCCGTCTCACGATTCGATGCAATTTCGATTATCAAGTCCACGATTCGATTCGATTCCGCGATGCATCACGATGCATCACGATTGCAGCGCAAGTGCGCATGGCTCTCCCCCCAAAATACTAAAGGAGATGGTCAGAGACTGCAGACATAGTACAGGAGATTATCAGAGACTGCAGACATAGTACAGGAGATGGTCAGAGACTGCAGACATAGTACATGGAGATGGTCAGAGACTGCAGACATAGTACAGGAGATGGTCAGAGACTGCAGACATAGTACATGAGATGGTCAGAGACTGCAGACATAGTACAGGAGATTGTCAGAGACTGCAGACATAGTACAGGAGATTGTCAGAGACTGCAGACATAGTACATAAGATGGTCAGAGGCTGCAGACATAGTACAGGAGATTGTCAGAGACTGCAGACATAGTACAGGAGATTGTCAGAGACTGCAGACATAGTACATGAGATGGTCAGACTGCAGACATAGTACAGGAGATTGTCAGAGACTGCAGACATAGTACAGGAGATTGTCAGAGACTGCAGACATAGTACAGGAGATTGTCAGAGACTGCAGACATAGTACATGAGGTGGTCAGACTGCAGACATAGTACAGGAGATGGTCATAGACTGCAGACATAGTACAGGAGATGGTCAGAGACTGCAGACATAGTACATGAGATGGTCAGACTGCAGACATAGTACATGAGATGGTCAGACTGCAGACATAGTACAGGAGATGGTCAGAGACTGCAGACATAGTACATGAGATGGTCAGACTGCAGACATAGTACAGGAGATGGTCAGAGACTGCAGACATAGTACATGAGATGGTCAGACTGCAGACATAGTACAGGAGATGGTCAGAGACTGCAGACATAGTACAGGAGATGGTCAGAGACTGCAGACATAGTACAGGAGATGGTCAGACTGCAGACATAGTACAGGAGATGGTCAGAGACTGCAGACATAGTACAGGAGATTGTCAGAGACTGCAGACATAGTACAGGAGATGGTCAGACTGCAGACACAGTACAGGAGATTGTCAGAGACTGCAGACATAGTACAGGAGATTGTCAGAGACTGCAGACATAGTACATGAGATGGTCAGACTGCAGACATAGTACAGGAGATGGTCATAGACTGCAGACATAGTACAGGAGATGGTCAGAGACTGCAGACATAGTACATTAGATGGTCAGACTGCAGACATAGTACATGAGATGGTCAGACTGCAGACATAGTACAGGAGATGGTCAGAGACTGCAGACATAGTACATGAGATGGTCAGACTGCAGACATAGTACAGGAGATGGTCAGAGACTGCAGACATAGTACAGGAGATGGTCAGAGACTGCAGACATAGTACAGGAGATGGTCAGACTGCAGACATAGTACAGGAGATGGTCAGAGACTGCAGACATAGTACAGGAGATTGTCAGAGACTGCAGACATAGTACAGGAGATGGTCAGACTGCAGACATAGTACAGGAGATTGTCAGAGACTGCAGACATAGTACAGGAGATTGTCAGAGACTGCAGACATAGTACAGGAGATTGTCAGAGACTGCAGACATAGTACATGAGATGGTCAGAGACTGCAGACATAGTACATGAGATGGTCAGACTGCAGACATAGTACATGAGATGGTCAGACTGCAGACATAGTACAGGAGATGGTCATAGACTGCAGACATAGTACAGGAGATGGTCAGAGACTGCAGACATAGTACATGAGATGGTCAGACTGCAGACATAGTACATGAGATGGTCAGAGACTGCAGACATAGTACAGGAGATGGTCAGAGACTGCAGACATAGTACATGAGATGGTCAGAGACTGCAGACATAGTACAGGAGATTGTCAGAGACTGCAGACATAGTACAGGAGATTGTCAGAGACTGCAGACATAGTACATGAGATGGTCAGACTGCAGACATAGTACAGGAGATGGTCAGAGACTGCAGACATAGTACAGGAGATTGTCAGAGACTGCAGACATAGTACAGGAGATTGTCAGAGACTGCAGACATAGTACATGAGATGGTCAGAGACTGCAGACATAGTACAGGAGATTGTCAGAGACTGCAGACATAGTACAGGAGATTGTCAGAGACTGCAGACATAGTACATGAGATGGTCAGACTGCAGACATAGTACAGGAGATTGTCAGAGACTGCAGACATAGTACAGGAGATTGTCAGAGACTGCAGACATAGTACAGGAGATTGTCAGAGACTGCAGACATAGTACATGAGGTGGTCAGACTGCAGACATAGTACAGGAGATGGTCATAGACTGCAGACATAGTACAGGAGATGGTCAGAGACTGCAGACATAGTACATGAGATGGTCAGACTGCAGACATAGTACATGAGATGGTCAGACTGCAGACATAGTACAGGAGATGGTCAGAGACTGCAGACATAGTACATGAGATGGTCAGACTGCAGACATAGTACAGGAGATGGTCAGAGACTGCAGACATAGTACATGAGATGGTCAGACTGCAGACATAGTACAGGAGATGGTCAGAGACTGCAGACATAGTACAGGAGATGGTCAGAGACTGCAGACATAGTACAGGAGATGGTCAGACTGCAGACATAGTACAGGAGATGGTCAGAGACTGCAGACATAGTACAGGAGATTGTCAGAGACTGCAGACATAGTACAGGAGATGGTCAGACTGCAGACACAGTACAGGAGATTGTCAGAGACTGCAGACATAGTACAGGAGATTGTCAGAGACTGCAGACATAGTACAGGAGATTGTCAGAGACTGCAGACATAGTACATGAGATGGTCAGAGACTGCAGACATAGTACATGAGATGGTCAGAGACTGCAGACATAGTACAGGAGATTGTCAGAGACTGCAGACATAGTACAGGAGATAGTCAGAGACTGCAGACATAGTACATAAGATGGTCAGAGGCTGCAGACATAGTACAGGAGATTGTCAGAGACTGCAGACATAGTACAGGAGATTGTCAGAGACTGCAGACATAGTACATGAGATGGTCAGACTGCAGACATAGTACAGGAGATTGTCAGAGACTGCAGACATAGTACAGGAGATTGTCAGAGACTGCAGACATAGTACAGGAGATTGTCAGAGACTGCAGACATAGTACATGAGATGGTCAGACTGCAGACATAGTACAGGAGATGGTCATAGACTGCAGACATAGTACAGGAGATGGTCAGAGACTGCAGACATAGTACATGAGATGGTCAGACTGCAGACATAGTACATGAGATGGTCAGACTGCAGACATAGTACAGGAGATGGTCAGAGACTGCAGACATAGTACATGAGATGGTCAGACTGCAGACATAGTACAGGAGATGGTCAGAGACTGCAGACATAGTACATGAGATGGTCAGACTGCAGACATAGTACAGGAGATGGTCAGAGACTGCAGACATAGTACAGGAGATGGTCAGAGACTGCAGACATAGTACAGGAGATGGTCAGACTGCAGACATAGTACAGGAGATGGTCAGAGACTGCAGACATAGTACAGGAGATGGTCAGAGACTGCAGACATAGTACAGGAGATGGTCAGACTGCAGACATAGTACAGGAGATGTCAGAGACTGCAGACATAGTACAGGAGATGTCAGAGACTGCAGACATAGTACATGAGATGGTCAGACTGCAGACATAGTACAGGAGATGGTCAGAGACTGCAGACATAGTACAGGAGATGGTCAGAGACTGCAGACATAGTACATGAGATGGTCAGACTGCAGACATAGTACATGAGATGGTCAGACTGCAGACATAGTACAGGAGATGGTCAGAGACTGCAGACATAGTACAGGAGATGGTCAGACTGCAGACATAGTACAGGAGATGGTCAGAGACTGCAGACATAGTACAGGAGATGGTCAGAGACTGCAGACATAGTACAGGAGATGGTCAGACTGCAGACATAGTACAGGAGATGGTCAGAGACTGCAGACATAGTACAGGAGATTGTCAGAGACTGCAGACATAGTACAGGAGATGGTCAGACTGCAGACATAGTACAGGAGATTGTCAGAGACTGCAGACATAGTACAGGAGATTGTCAGAGACTGCAGACATAGTACAGGAGATTGTCAGAGACTGCAGACATAGTACATGAGATGGTCAGAGACTGCAGACATAGTACATGAGATGGTCAGAGACTGCAGACATAGTACATGAGATGGTCAGACTGCAGACATAGTACAGGAGATGGTCAGAGACTGCAGACATAGTACAGGAGATGGTCAGAGACTGCAGACATAGTACATGAGATGGTCAGACTGCAGACATAGTACAGAGATGGTCAGAGACTGCAGACATAGTACAGGAGATGGTCAGAGACTGCAGACATAGTACATGAGATGGTCAGAGACTGCAGACATAGTACAGGAGATTGTCAGAGACTGCAGACATAGTACAGGAGATTGTCAGAGACTGCAGACATAGTACATGAGATGGTCAGACTGCAGACATAGTACAGGAGATGGTCAGAGACTGCAGACATAGTACAGGAGATTGTCAGAGACTGCAGACATAGTACAGGAGATTGTCAGAGACTGCAGACATAGTACATGAGATGGTCAGAGACTGCAGACATAGTACAGGAGATTGTCAGAGACTGCAGACATAGTACAGGAGATTGTCAGAGACTGCAGACATAGTACATGAGATGGTCAGACTGCAGACATAGTACAGGAGATTGTCAGAGACTGCAGACATAGTACAGGAGATTGTCAGAGACTGCAGACATAGTACAGGAGATTGTCAGAGACTGCAGACATAGTACATGAGGTGGTCAGACTGCAGACATAGTACAGGAGATGGTCATAGACTGCAGACATAGTACAGGAGATGGTCAGAGACTGCAGACATAGTACATGAGATGGTCAGACTGCAGACATAGTACATGAGATGGTCAGACTGCAGACATAGTACAGGAGATGGTCAGAGACTGCAGACATAGTACATGAGATGGTCAGACTGCAGACATAGTACAGGAGATGGTCAGAGACTGCAGACATAGTACATGAGATGGTCAGACTGCAGACATAGTACAGGAGATGGTCAGAGACTGCAGACATAGTACAGGAGATGGTCAGAGACTGCAGACATAGTACAGGAGATGGTCAGACTGCAGACATAGTACAGGAGATGGTCAGAGACTGCAGACATAGTACAGGAGATTGTCAGAGACTGCAGACATAGTACAGGAGATGGTCAGACTGCAGACATAGTACAGGAGATTGTCAGAGACTGCAGACATAGTACAGGAGATTGTCAGAGACTGCAGACATAGTACATGAGATGGTCAGACTGCAGACATAGTACAGGAGATGGTCATAGACTGCAGACATAGTACAGGAGATGGTCAGAGACTGCAGACATAGTACATTAGATGGTCAGACTGCAGACATAGTACATGAGATGGTCAGACTGCAGACATAGTACAGGAGATGGTCAGAGACTGCAGACATAGTACATGAGATGGTCAGACTGCAGACATAGTACAGGAGATGGTCAGAGACTGCAGACATAGTACAGGAGATGGTCAGAGACTGCAGACATAGTACAGGAGATGGTCAGACTGCAGACATAGTACAGGAGATGGTCAGAGACTGCAGACATAGTACAGGAGATTGTCAGAGACTGCAGACATAGTACAGGAGATGGTCAGACTGCAGACATAGTACAGGAGATGTCAGAGACTGCAGACATAGTACAGGAGATTGTCAGAGACTGCAGACATAGTACAGGAGATTGTCAGAGACTGCAGACATAGTACATGAGATGGTCAGAGACTGCAGACATAGTACATGAGATGGTCAGACTGCAGACATAGTACATGAGATGGTCAGACTGCAGACATAGTACAGGAGATGGTCATAGACTGCAGACATAGTACAGGAGATGGTCAGAGACTGCAGACATAGTACATGAGATGGTCAGACTGCAGACATAGTACATGAGATGGTCAGAGACTGCAGACATAGTACAGGAGATGGTCAGAGACTGCAGACATAGTACAGGAGATTGTCAGAGACTGCAGACATAGTACAGGAGATTGTCAGAGACTGCAGACATAGTACAGGAGATTGTCAGAGACTGCAGACATAGTACATGAGATGGTCAGACTGCAGACATAGTACAGGAGATGGTCAGAGACTGCAGACATAGTACAGGAGATTGTCAGAGACTGCAGACATAGTACAGGAGATTGTCAGAGACTGCAGACATAGTACATGAGATGGTCAGAGACTGCAGACATAGTACAGGAGATTGTCAGAGACTGCAGACATAGTACAGGAGATTGTCAGAGACTGCAGACATAGTACAGGAGATGTCAGAGACTGCAGACATAGTACAGAGATGGTCAGAGACTGCAGACATAGTACAGGAGATTGTCAGAGACTGCAGACATAGTACAGGAGATTGTCAGAGACTGCAGACATAGTACAGGAGATTGTCAGAGACTGCAGACATAGTACATGAGATGGTCAGACTGCAGACATAGTACAGGAGATGGTCAGAGACTGCAGACATAGTACAGGAGATGGTCAGAGACTGCAGACATAGTACATGAGATGGTCAGAGACTGCAGACATAGTACATGAGATGGTCAGAGACTGCAGACATAGTACAGGAGATGGTCAGAGACTGCAGACATAGTACATGAGATGGTCAGAGACTGCAGACATAGTACAGGAGATGGTCAGAGACTGCAGACATAGTACATGAGATGGTCAGACTGCAGACATAGTACAGGAGATGGTCAGAGACTGCAGACATAGTACAGGAGATGGTCAGAGACTGCAGACATAGTACAGGAGATGGTCAGAGACTGCAGACATAGTACAGGAGATGGTCAGAGACTGCAGACATAGTACAGGAGATTGTCAGAGACTGCAGACATAGTACAGGAGATGGTCAGACTGCAGACATAGTACAGGAGATTGTCAGAGACTGCAGACATAGTACAGGAGATTGTCAGAGACTGCAGACATAGTACAGGAGATTGTCAGAGACTGCAGACATAGTACATGAGATGGTCAGACTGCAGACATAGTACAGGAGATGGTCATAGACTGCAGACATAGTACAGGAGATGGTCAGAGACTGCAGACATAGTACATGAGATGGTCAGACTGCAGACATAGTACATGAGATGGTCAGACTGCAGACATAGTACAGGAGATGGTCAGAGACTGCAGACATAGTACATGAGATGGTCAGACTGCAGACATAGTACAGGAGATGGTCAGAGACTGCAGACATAGTACATGAGATGGTCAGACTGCAGACATAGTACAGGAGATGGTCAGAGACTGCAGACATAGTACAGGAGATGGTCAGAGACTGCAGACATAGTACAGGAGATGGTCAGACTGCAGACATAGTACAGGAGATGGTCAGAGACTGCAGACATAGTACAGGAGATTGTCAGAGACTGCAGACATAGTACAGGAGATGGTCAGACTGCAGACATAGTACAGGAGATGGTCAGAGACTGCAGACATAGTACAGGAGATTGTCAGAGACTGCAGACATAGTACAGGAGATTGTCAGAGACTGCAGACATAGTACATGAGATGGTCAGACTGCAGACATAGTACAGGAGATGGTCATAGACTGCAGACATAGTACAGGAGATGGTCAGAGACTGCAGACATAGTACATGAGATGGTCAGACTGCAGACATAGTACATGAGATGGTCAGACTGCAGACATAGTACAGGAGATGGTCAGAGACTGCAGACATAGTACATGAGATGGTTAGACTGCAGACATAGTACAGGAGATGGTCAGAGACTGCAGACATAGTACAGGAGATGGTCAGAGACTGCAGACATAGTACAGGAGATGGTCAGACTGCAGACATAGTACAGGAGATGGTCAGAGACTGCAGACATAGTACAGGAGATTGTCAGAGACTGCAGACATAGTACAGGAGATGGTCAGACTGCAGACATAGTACAGGAGATTGTCAGAGACTGCAGACATAGTACAGGAGATTGTCAGAGACTGCAGACATAGTACAGGAGATTGTCAGAGACTGCAGACATAGTACATGAGATGGTCAGAGACTGCAGACATAGTACATGAGATGGTCAGAGACTGCAGACATAGTACATGAGATGGTCAGACTGCAGACATAGTACAGGAGATGGTCATAGACTGCAGACATAGTACAGGAGATGGTCAGAGACTGCAGACATAGTACATGAGATGGTCAGACTGCAGACATAGTACATGAGATGGTCAGACTGCAGACATAGTACAGGAGATGGTCAGAGACTGCAGACATAGTACAGGAGATGAGATGGTAGTACAGAGATGGTCAGAGACTGCAGACATAGTACAGGAGATGGTCAGAGACTGCAGACATAGTACAGGAGATGGTCAGAGACTGCAGACATAGTACAGGAGATGGTCAGACTGCAGACATAGTACAGGAGATGGTCAGAGACTGCAGACATAGTACAGGAGATTGTCAGAGACTGCAGACATAGTACAGGAGATGGTCAGACTGCAGACATAGTACAGGAGATTGTCAGAGACTGCAGACATAGTACAGGAGATTGTCAGAGACTGCAGACATAGTACAGGAGATTGTCAGAGACTGCAGACATAGTACAGGAGATGAGATGGTAGTACAGAGATTGTCAGAGACTGCAGACATAGTACAGGAGATGGTCATAGACTGCAGACATAGTACAGGAGATGGTCAGAGACTGCAGACATAGTACATGAGATGGTCAGACTGCAGACATAGTACATGAGATGGTCAGACTGCAGACATAGTACAGGAGATGGTCAGAGACTGCAGACATAGTACAGGAGATGGTCAGAGACTGCAGACATAGTACATGAGATGGTCAGACTGCAGACATAGTACAGGAGATGGTCAGAGACTGCAGACATAGTACATGAGATGGTCAGACTGCAGACATAGTACAGGAGATGGTCAGAGACTGCAGACATAGTACATGAGATGGTCAGAGACTGCAGATATAGTACAGGAGATGGTCAGACTGCAGACATAGTACAGGAGATGGTCAGAGACTGCAGACATAGTACATGAGATGGTCAGACTGCAGACATAGTACAGGAGATGGTCAGAGACTGCAGACATAGTACAGGAGATGGTCAGAGACTGCAGACATAGTACAGGAGATGGTCAGAGACTGCAGACATAGTACAGGAGATTGTCAGAGACTGCAGACATAGTACAGGAGATTGTCAGAGACTGCAGACATAGTACAGGAGATTGTCAGAGACTGCAGACATAGTACATGAGATGGTCAGACTGCAGACATAGTACAGGAGTTGGTCAGAGACTGCAGACATAGTACAGGAGATGGTCAGAGACTGCAGACATAGTACATGAGATGGTCAGACTGCAGACATAGTACAGGAGATGGTCAGAGACTGCAGACATAGTACATGAGATGGTCAGAGACTGTAGACATAGTACAGGAGATTGTCAGAGACTGCAGACATAGTACAGGAGATGGTCAGACTGCAGACATAGTACAGGAGATTGTCAGAGACTGCAGACATAGTACAGGAGATTGTCAGAGACTGCAGACATAGTACATGAGATGGTCAGACTGCAGACATAGTACAGGAGATGGTCAGAGACTGCAGACATAGTACATGAGATGGTCAGACTGCAGACATAGTACAGGAGATGGTCATAGACTGCAGACATAGTACAGGAGATGGTCAGAGACTGCAGACATAGTACATGAGATGATCAGACTGCAGACATAGTACAGGAGATGGTCAGACTGCAGACATAGTACAGGAGATTGTCAGAGACTGCAGACATAGTACAGGAGATTGTCAGAGACTGCAGACATAGTAGAGGAGTTGGTCAGAGACTGCAGACATAGTACAGGAGATTGTCAGAGACTGCAGACATAGTACAGGAGATGGTCAGAGACTGCAGACATAGTACATCTAAACACGTGGGCAGGACTTTACAGCATCAGTAGTGACCATAGTAGTCAATAGTGTCAAATAACTAGTGACATAGGTGTCGTGAGCAGCAGCAGTATTAGTAACAGTAGACAATATAGTGTGAAATGACTCGGGAAAGAGGTGCCATGAACAGCAGCAGCAGCAGTGGTAATAGTAGTATAGAGTGGCAAATAACTTGAGACATAGGTGTCTTCACTGATCCAGAGGACTGATGGGAGAAAGTCATGTGGTCAGATGAGACCATAATATAACTTGTTGGTCATAATTCCACTAACCGTGTTCGGAGGAAGAAGAATGATGAGTACCATGCCAAGAACGCCATCCCTACTGTGAAGCATGGGGGTGGCAGCATCATGCTTTGGGGGTGTTTTTCTGCACATGGGACAGGGTTACTGCACTATATTAAGGAGAGGATGTCCGGGGCCATGTATTGTGAGATTTTGGGCAACAACCTCCTTCCCTCAGTTAGAGCTTTGAAGATGGGTCGAGGCTGGGTCTTCCAACATGACAATGACCCAAAGCACACAGCCAGGATAACCAAGGAGTGGCTCTGTAAGGAGCATATCAAGGTTCTGGCGTGGCCTAGCCAGTCTCCAGACCTAAACCCAATAGAGAATCTTTGGAGGGAGCTCAAACTCTGTTTTTCTCAGCGATAGCCCAGAAACCTGACTCATGTAGAGAAGATCTGTGTGGAGGAGTGGGTCAAATATCCCTCCTCCAGTGTGTGCAAAGCTGGTGAAAAACTACAAGAAAGGTTTGACCGCTGTAATTGCAAACAAAGCCTACTCTACCAAATATTTACATTGATTTACTCAGGTGTTCAAATAATTTTTTTCAGCACTGTAAATAGATCAGGGAATGCATGACAAGGGACCCTTCAGCGCCCTGAACCGACGGCGGGTGCCAGAAAGTCACCGCCGATCCAGGACTCATTCATCTTTATGAATGTGAGTCTGTCCACAGAGTCTGTGAACAGACGGGTCCTCTTGTCCGTGACCACCCCACCTGCCGCGCTGAATGTCCGCTCAGATAGTACGCTGGAGGGGTGGCAAGACAATAGCTCCAGCGCATGCTGAGCGAGCTCGCGGCAGGTGTCCAATCTGGCAACCCAGTACTCCATGGGGTCGTCGGTATTCATACTCTCAGAAGCACCGGAGGACGCCATGTAATCTGCCACCATGTGGGCCAGCCGCTGGTGGTGACTGCTTCTGCTGCTGCTGGTACTGGGTTGATCCGATTGGAAGAACATCCTCATCTCTTCCATTAGGTCCCCTGCTCGGCTGCTGCTGGGTGCAGACACCGGCTGGGTGAGATGAGGGGTGACAACTGGAGGCCGGGGAGTTGCCTGCTCCAACCGGCTGACAATGCCTGCCTGCAGTTCCTCCATCCGGTGCTGCCTCCGGCTGGCTGGGATGAACTGCTCAACTTTCCCCTTTACACCTGGGATCCAAAAGGGTGGCCATCCAATAATCATCCCTGCCCTTGATGGTCTTAACCCGGGGGTCCCTCCTGAGGCATCTCAGCATGTGGGCAGCCATGGGGAAGAGCGCAGCCCGCTGTGACTCCTCACTGCTGCCCAGGTCAATGAGGTCAGACTCTTCATCCCTGAGGCGCTGCTGATCACGCTCAGAGATGCCCAACCCCCGGACTATCGGTGCCCCCAACACCGGCTCTCCCTCCTGACCAGGCCCTGACTCCAGGACGACACCAGCAACCTCCTCCTCATCATCATCATCCTCCTCCTCCTCCTCCTCCTCGTCCTGGCCCTGGTCTCGGTGGAGCAGTGCTGCCTCCTCCTGCTCCACCAAGGCACTCTCCCCAGCTTCGAGCAGGCGATCTAGTGTCCTCTCCAGCATGAACACTATAGGGAGCACGTCATTGAGGCCGACATGCTCCCTGCTGACCATCTTGGTCGCCTGCTCGAAAGGGCCCAACACCTGGCAGACCTGGTGTATCTGCCCCCACTCCGCACTGTTGATGTACGGGAGTGTTGGTGCTGGGCCGGCAGTGGGTTGCTCCAGCAGGTACTGCCTCACCGCCCTTCGCTGCTCCCACAACCTCTCCAGCATGTGGAGGGTGGAGTTCCACCGCGTCACACTGTCCACAATCAGCCTGTGAGGGGGCAGCCTGTTGACCCACTGCCACTTGGACAGGGACGCGGTAGCGGTTGGGGAGCGCCTGAAGTGGCTGGCAATCCTACGCACCCTTAGCACAATGTCACTTAACCCAGGATAGGTGTGCATGAACTTCTGCACCACTAGGTTGAGGACATGTGCCAGACAGGGCACGTGAGTCAGACTGCCAGCCTGAAGGGCGGAGAGTAGGTTGCTGCCGTTATCACAGACAACCATACCTGCCTGGAGCCTTCGGGGTGTCAGCCACTTCTGGACCTGAGCCTGAAGTGCGGTCAGCACTTCTTGTCCAGTGTGTCTCCGGTCCCCTAAGCTAACAAGCTGGAGCACGGCCTGACAGCGCACGTGCACCACACCTGAGTAGCTACGGGGGCGCTTGCTGGGAGGCTCAGCAGCTGCGGAGACAGAAGCTTGACGGAGACCAGCAGTTCTCCCCTGGACACCCCGGGGCGGCACCACAAAATCTGTTGCCGCCGATCCCTCCCCAGCGCCTTGGAGGGAAACCCAATGGGCAGTAAAACTTATGTAGCGCCCCTGCCCATGCCTGCTGGTCCAGCCATCCATTGTCAGATGCACCCTGTCGCTGACAGCGTGATCCAGCGACAGGGTTACATTCTTCACAATGTGCTGGTGTAGGGCAGGGACACCAGTCCTGGCAAAGAAATGGCGGCTGGGGACACGCCATTGGGGTTGGGCCTGCTCCAACATCTGCCTGAAGGGGTTGCTGTCCACGATGTTGAAGGGCAGAAGATGTTGGGCAATAACCCTTGCCAGGAGCCCATTGAGGGAACGCACACGTCGGTCTCCGGTGGGGAAGGGAGTGTTGCGTTCAAAGGTGTCTGAAATCGTCGCCTGGCGCCGGATGGCAGTGCGGGACACAGACGCGGAGGGTGCTGTCAAAGTAGAGGTCTGGATGCTGGTACCAGTACCTCTACTAGAGGGAGCGGGGGGGCATGACCTGCTGGGAAGAGATGAAGCTGTGGCAGGGGCTGCTGTACCCTGCTCACTTGTGGTGGTGGCGCTGCTACCACCACCACGCTTCATCTCGTCATGCACCCGCCAGTGGTTTATCCTCAGGTGCTGGTTCAGGGCTGTGGTACCCACCCGAGCCAAATGCTTCCCTCTCTTCACCCTGACTGAACAGATCCGGCAGATGGCCACTAGAGGGTTGTCTGCCACCAGGGTGAAGTAGGCCCAGACAGGTGACTTCAGCGCCACCCTCCTGTCAGATGGTGTGACGCTGACTTGCACCTGCTGGGACTCGGTGCGCACAGGTGGAGCTGCCTGCTGCTGCTGCTGCTGACACCTCCTGCTGCCATCTCCAGTGAAGACCCTGACGCTGGTCTCCCTGGTGGTGACCTGGCGCACCGTTTCCCCAGGGTGCCTACCTTCCCCGTCGTCACTGTCGCAGCGAGCCGACGAGCCAGATGGCAACCATGATGGGTCACCCTCCTCTTCGCCTCCAGAGATGTCAGACCAAGGGCTGAGATGTTGTGGTCTGAGGGAACCAGCTGACATGGAGCCGATAGCCTGGCTCCGCTGTCCCCTCACCCACGCCTGGGTCTGACTAGGTGCTGCTGTTTCCTGCACCAAAACAGCAGCACCACTTTGAAGGGATGTCTCTGGGATACTGACAGCAGGTATCCCATCCTCCTCGTCCATCCCTTCAAAAAGGTCCTGACCATCAGGACAGAGCTGGAGCTCTGCCCGATGCATGGCCTCCACCAAGACATCCCTCTCACTGTCGCTGTCGAACAGTAAGATGCAGGACTCTTGGGGGCTGGGGGGGGGGTACTACAGGCACCGGTGTAATGGTGGTACTACTGGGAGTCGGGACCGACGACTCAGTGGCACTGCTGTGCCCCATGTAGTCCACCACTACTTGAGCCTGAGATGGCAATATGGGGCGGCTGCCCGATGTAAAAAAATCCCGCATGAGGCGGAGTCCCCTTCCACCCGATCCTCTACCACTAGTAGGGGCACGAGAGGTACCCCGTGCTGGCAGCGACCCAGCACTGGGAGTAACTCCCCTACCCCTGCTGCCACGGCCACGGATGCCGCTCATGATTGCTGATGTGTGTGGGGGGGGGGGGGGTAAACTTTATTGGGGGGGGGGGGGGAAATGTGTGGAAAGGTGTTTTTTTAAAAGACAGGCACGCAGACAAAGACGTACACAGACAGCTACTAAACTATAATAAAACTAGTACACCAAAGACAAGGACTACAAAAAATAAAAAGAAATGCACTAAACAAACACTAACTGCTTACACAAACGTATATGACTATAAACTAAAGCTAATTTTTTTTTTTTTTTTTAAAACACTAACTGACAAGGACTACAACTACAAAAAAAAATTCACTAAAGAAACACTAACTAATAACTTTTTTTTTTTTTAAACACAGAACACAGACACTAAACACACACTAAAGTAAGCTAGCTGGAATAAATGTACACCAACAGTATGTACACTGACTATACAAAAATCTAACTAAAATGAACAACACAAAACTTAGCTTTTAAAAAAGCTCTTGGGCCTTTCAGGAATCAGGAAATCTGGAAAATCTGCACTTAAATCAATAAGAAGCAGTCAAAAGCTAAGCTGCAACTTACTACACTAACACAAGTTGAACAACACAGCACAAAACAAAACTTAGCTTTTAAAAAAGCTCTTGGGCCTTTCAGGAATCAGGAAATCTGGAAAATCTGCACTTAAATCAATAAGAAGCAGTCAAAAGCTAAGCTGCAACTTACTACACTAACTCAAGTTGAACAACACAGCACAAAACAAAACTTAGCTTTTAAAAAAGCTCTTGGGCCTTTCAGGAATCAGAAAATCTGGAAAATCTGCACTTAAATCAATAAGAAGCAGTCAAAAGCTAAGCTGCAACTTACTACACTAACACAAGTTGAACAACACAGCACAAAACAAAATTTAGCTTTTAAAAAAGCTCTTGGGTGTATTGCTTTGAAAAAAGCAGTTAATGATTATGAACTGGAAAATATCCACTGGAATCAGTAAGTAGCAAATAGCAACGATAAAGCACAATGCTGATGATGCAAGATGCAAAATACCAGCAACACAGACACAGTCTCCACACTCTCTAGCCAACTTCTGGATCTGCAATGAAATGCTGCTGGGAGTGACCTTATATAATGCCCATACAGGCAGGTTCCTATTGGTTGCTAACCTATCACGAGTGTGGAAGGAGAACTCTGATTGGCTCTGATGCAGAAGGGCGGAGTATTGCGAATATTCGGCAATATAAAAAGATCGCTTCAGCTACTCGAACCAAGGTCTCTAATCATAACAGCAATGCTTTTAGACGTCGAAGGAGATCACTAGGATGTGATCTGTTTTAAAAATGAAACTGAAATAATCGCTCTGTGGCGGCAGATAGGGCGAAGAAGATAATCGCGCGATATCGCTATTGCCGAATAATCGCATTGCGAATATTCGGCAATATAAAAGGATCGCTGCAGCTACTCGGCCCAAGGTCTCTAATCATACCAGCAATGCTTTTACACGTCGATGGGGATGTCTAGGATGTGATCTGTTCTAAAAAAAAAATTGAAAAAATACGAATATTCGAAATAGCGAATATTCACCGCAAAATTCGGAATATATCGCGAATACGAATATGCCATATTCGAGCCGAATATTCGCAATACGAATATTCGTGAGCAACACTACTGTTAAGGATGTCCTTAAATTACTAAGCCAAAAAACAAGCTTTCTGAGCATGCTCAGAAAGATGCATGTCATTTTCAGGCAAAACTACCCAGCTTATTTTTCTAAGTGTTCGAGCATGCCCAGTTCACTTGAAATGCATTACCAGAATCAAATCTGCAATGGCAGATTTGAAAATCTGCAATGGCAGATGAAAGCATTAGAGGTTTTTTTTTTTTGTTCCCCCTGAACTGATGCTTTACAACCTGAAGGGGAGGTCTTATAGAATTTTTATGTAACAAACATAAATAATAATAATTAAAACGCCCCTGTCCCTAGTAGTTTGCAGTCAGAAGCGAACACGCAGCATTTTTTTTCCGGTTACCAGTTTAGATTTACAGATGAGGTCTAGTGCTAAAAGTATTCCTCTCGCTCTTACGCACGCTATGATACCTCACATGTGTGGTTTGAAGGATGTTTCCATATGTGGGCGGGCCTTAAATGTGTAAGTCCCGCCCACATATTTAACCCCCGTTCAAACCCCACATGTGAGGTATCATAGCGTACGTTAGAGCGAGAGCAATACTTTTAGCACTAGACCTCCTCTGTAAATCTAAACTGGTAACCTGAAAATAAATAAAAAAGTGTTGCCTATGGGTATTTTCAAGTACTGAATTTTGGCGCCATTAAGCGTGACATGTTGGGTATCTTTTTACTTGGTGTAAAATCATCTTTCACATTATGGCCATAAATTGGGCTAACTTTAGTGTTTTCTTAATTTGTAACCACTTGAGCCCCAGACCATATTACTGGTCACTGACGGGGCCAGTTTTTGCATTTGAACACTGTGTCATTTTAACTGACAATTGCGTGGTTGTGCGACGTGGCCCCCAAACAAAATTGGTGTCCTCTTTTTTCCCCCAACAAAATTTTTTTTTTGTTTTTTTTGGTGGTATTTGATCACCTCTGCGTTTTTTCAAATTTTTGCTTGAACCAAAAATATAGCGACAATTTTGTAAATAAAAAGACAACTTTTTTACTGTTTGCTATAATAAATCTCCCCCAAAATATATTCAAAAACTTTTTGCCCTCAGTTTAGGCCGATACGTATTCTTCGACATATTTTTGGTTCCAAAAAATCGCAATAAGCGTTTGATTGGTTTGGGCAAAAGTTATAAGTAGGGGTTGGTCTTATGGGTTTTTTAGGAATATATTTTTGTTTTACTAGTAATGGTGGCGATCATTGATTTTTCTGGCTACTGCGACATTGTGGCGGACACATTTTTGTGAGCTTTGGCATTTTTCTAGCGACCAATGGTATACAAATGCATTGCTTACTATAAAAATGTTACTGGCAGGGAAGGGGTTAACACTAGGGCGAGGAAGGGGTTGATTATGTTACCTGTTCTTATGTTGATTATGTGTTCTAACTGTAAAGGGGGTGGGACTGTCTAGGGGAAATGACAGATCGCTGTTCATACATTGTATGGACAGACAAGCAGGCATCCCCCCCCCTGACAGGACCGGGATAAAGGGGAACTCCACACCAAATTTAAAAAAAAACGGCGTGGGGGTCCCCCTCCAGGTGCACAACAGGCTCTTAGATTTGATCTGGAACATAAGGGGTTAAACCCACGCCAAAAACGGCGTGGGTTTCCCCCTCAGATCCAGACCAAACCCTTCTCCCAGGCACGCAGTCTGGCCGGACAGGAATGGGGGTGGGGACGAGCGAGCGCCCCCCCCCCTCCTGAGCTGTACCAGACCACATGCCCTCGACATGGGGGAGTGTGTGCTTTGGGGGAGGGGGGCACTGCCCCCCCCCCCAAAGCACTCTTGTTCCCATGTCGATAGGGACAAGAGCCTCTTCCCGACAACCCTGGCCGTTGGTTGTCGGGGTATGCGGGCGGGGGGCTTATCAGAATCTGAGAGCCCCCTATAATAAGGGGGCCCCCAGATTCTGGCCCCCCACCCTATGTGAATGAGTATGGGGTACATCGTACACCTACCCATTCACCGGGTGGAAAAGTGTCAACACAAATAAACCACACAGAATAAAATAATTTATTAGTCAGCTCTGGGGGTCTTCTGCCGGGACCCCCCACCACCAGCCCATTGGGCCCCGGGCTTCGCCGTTTTCTACCGGGGGGGACGACACCCACCGATGCTCTCTGCCATGTTCGGCCAGGCCCCCACCCCAAATTAAGCTCTTTTACATCCGGGGGGGGGGCCGGCCGAAAACAGCGGAGAACAACGGGGGGCTGAGCCCCTCCTCGGTCTTCTAGACGTTTTCTGCCGGGGGGGCTCCAGCCCCGCACCGGTCTTCGCCGCCGCCTTCCGCCAGGGGGGGACACCCACCTATGCTCTCCGCCATGTTCGGCCAGGCCCCCACCCCAAATTAAGCTCTTTTACATCCGGGGGGGCCGGCGGAAAATGGCGGAGAACAACGGGGGGCGAAACCCCTCCTCGGTCTTCGCCGCCGCCTTCTGCGGGGGGCTCCTGCCTCCCGCAGGCTGATGGCTGTCTCCCACCGGGGGGGTACACCTACCCCCCGGTCTTCGACGCCGCCTTCCGCCGGGGGGAGAGACACCCACCGATGCTCTCCGCCATGTTCGGCCAGGCCCCCACCCCAAATTAAGCTCTTTCACATCCAGGGGGGGGCGGCGGAAAATGGTGGAGAACAACGGGGGCGTCGCCAATCCTCGGTCTTCTAGCCATTTTCTGCCGGGGGGGGGGAAACACCCACCGATGCTCTCCGCCATGTTTGGCCGGGCCCCCACCCCAAAATTAAGCTCTTTCACATCCGGGGGGGGGCCGCAAACAGCGGAGAACAACGGGGGTGTCGCCCCACCTCGGGCTTCTGCCTGGCTCCTCCCGAGGCCAGGGCTTCTTTCGCTGTCTTCCGCCGGAGGGCGCCACTCTCCGGGCTTCTCGTCGCTGTCTTCCGCCGCGGGGCACCACCCGCGGGCTTTGTCGGCTTCTGCCTGGCTCCTCCGCGGGGGCCAGGCCTTCTCGTCGCTGTGTCGCCGTCTTCTGCCGGGATGAGGGTCGCACATCCCATCCCGGACTTAACGTGGCGGGCTTCTCGTCGCCGTCTTCTGGGCTTCGAAGTTTTCGGCCGGGGTGAGGGTCGCACATCCTACCCCGGACTTCTAGTCGTTTTCGCCGCCGCCCCCTTCACCATGAAGCTTCCTGCTTATGGGGGAGGGCAGCGGGCTTCTCGTCGTTGTCTTCCGCCACGGGGTGACACTCGCAGGCTTCTTCGGCGACCTTCCGCTTCTGCCTGGCTCCGCCGCTGGGGCCAGGGCTTCTTCTTCCATTCGATGTTGACACGGCGAGGTCCGGCGCTGAAATGCCAACAGAGCGGTGGGCACGGACTTATATTGGCATAGGGCGTGGGCGTGGTTATGCCACCATGTGACCTTAACCCATGTGACATCACATTCCCATCATGCCCTGAGATGTCACATGGGTTAAGGTCACATGGTGGCATAACCACGCCCAATGCCAGTATAAGTCCGTGCCCACCGCTCTGTCGGCATTTCAGCGCCGGACCTCGCCGTGTCAACATCGAATGGAAGAAGAAGCCCTCCCATAAGCAGGAAGCTTCAAGGTGAAGGGGGCGGCGGTGAAAACGACTAGAAGTCCGGGGTGGGATGTGCGACCCTCATCCCGGCTGAAAACTTTGAAGCCCGCTGCCCTCCCACACAAGCACGGAGCTTCGTGGTGAAGGGGGCGGTGGCGGAAGACGGCGACACAGCGACGAGAAGCCCTCGCCCCCGCGGAAGAGCCAGGCAGAAGAGGCTATCGAGAGCCCCCCCCGGCAGAAAACTACGAAGCCCGCGGCCCTCCCCCATAGGCAGGAAGCTTCATGGTGAAGGGGGCCGCGGCAGAAGACGACTAGAAAACCGGGGTGGGATGTGCGACTGTCATGGACGTGGTCGACCACCAGGTGGCGCTAGCGGCACTAAGGCGCGCACGGGGGCGCCGGGAGCGGGAGCGGCGCGCGGGCACGTGCTGATGCCATTTTGGCGCCAGTCCAGGCTATTTAATGGGGCTCATCCTACAGCCTCTTGCTGCCCGATCGTTAGCGTTCCTGTTGCCCACCTGAGACCCGTTACCTGTTGACGTCTGTTCCTGTGATCCCGGCTCGTCTCTGACCCTTCTGATCTCCGTCTGCCCTGACCTCCGACCTCCGGCCTGTCTGACGCTGCCTCTGCCTTACCCCTTTAACTTATTGTTGCCCGCCTGCTGCCGACCCGGCCTGGACTACGACTCCGCTATTGCTCTATCCACGAACCTGATCCGTCTGACTGTATCCGACCCGGCCTGCCTGACCCTGCCTGCATCTGTACTACAGTACACCTCCCTCCTGCCGACGGCTCCAGTCATCTGCACTAGCTCCTGTTACCTGTCAGCACCGGAACTACAGCACACCTTCCTCTGGCTAACTACTCCAGCGATCTGCGCCCAGCACTACAGAACACCTCCCTCCTGCCGCCTGTTCCAGTCAGCTGCACCAAGCGCCTGAACCCAGTCTACCTGCTGATCCGGGTCACCTGTATCCAGCTCCCGCTGTCTACGGACCTGCTGTTCCAGCTCCTCTGACACCTTCCTGAGACTACAGGAGACCTCCGCAGTTCCTGGACAGCATCCCCGCCAGGCGCTAGTGCGACTCTGAACTCCAGCGCTTCCTGTCCACACTACCAGGGGTTCTGGAGTCAGAGGAGCAAGAGTGGCCACTCCCGCACGTCAGGCTCTGCTCCGTACCAGGTACGTGACAGCGACCCTCACCCTGGCGGAAACTTCGAAGCCCGCTGTCCTCCCCCACAAGCACGGAGCTTCGTGGTGAAGGGGGCGGCGGCGGAAGACTGCGGCGGCGAAGACCGGGGTGGGTTGGGGGAAGACCCCCGGAGCTGGCTAATAAATTATTTTATTCTTGTGTGGTTTATTTGTGTTTACACTTTTTCCACCAGGTGAATGGGTAGGGGTACCATGTACCCCATACTCATTCACATAGGGTGGGGTGCCGGAATCTGGGGGCTGCCTTATTAAAGGGGCTCTGAGATTCTGATTGGCTCCCACCCGCATACCCCGACAACCAATGGCCAGGCTCTTGTCCCTATCGACATGGGGACAAGAGTGCTTTGGGGTGGGGGGGCAGTGCCCCCTCCCCCAAAGCGCACGCTCCCCCATGTCGAGGGCATGTGGTCTGGTACGGTTTAGGAGGGGGTGCTCGCTCGTCCCCACCCCCATTCCTGTCCGGCCAGACTGCGTGCCTGGGATAAGGCTTGGTACGGATCTGGGGGGGAACCCCACGCCGTTTTTGGCGTGGGTTAGCCCCTCACGTTCCGGACCAAAGCCGAAGAGCCTATTATACCCCTGGGGGGAACCCGCGCCGGTTTCAAATTTGAAATTTTGCGCGGAGTTCCCCTACAGTGTCGGCGCAGCCCGAGAACAGCTAGGAGATTGCCGTGCGTCGTTTCACGCAGTGCAAATACTGCTACGCCGCTTGATATTTACCAAGAATTTCTCGGCGTACTGACGCGGCGCACGGCATTCCCTGAAATCTCCCTCTGCGCATGCCCAGTATGCAAGCGCACGGGGATCATTTCTCAAAAGTCACTTTCGCTTTCAATTCGGCCCGCCACACACATTCAAACACATGTCACTACACTTCCCCTGCATCACCCCCCTCCCTCCCCTCATAAACTCCCGCCCAAATCCCCGATATTTACATTACTAAATGCCGTACGCCAGCTCTGTACTGGCATGCTGTGCGCCCTCTCCTGGGCGCATTAGGCGTTTTACTCCTGCTTGTGCACCATGAGTCATGGCGCGCAGGCTTGGTAAATCAGCCCCACAATGTAGCTAACTCCATGGTCCAGAGAAGCCTCAAGTGGGAAGTGGGCCCACAAGAGGGGGGAACTAGAACTTCAAGATTGGTTTAAATACTTTAACGAAACTGGAGGAATTTCAGTACCGGATATGTTAAAATATTATCAGGCTATCCAGCTGGGAAGGATAGTGGACTGGAACAGACATGAGGATTATAAATTGTGGATCACTATAGAACAACATACATGCCCTGTACCATTAAATGGGGCATAATGGTGATACTCAGCATTACCCCATATAGTTAAAATTCACGCAACAATAGGTCCAACTTTAGGGACTGGAAATAAAATATGTCATAACTCAAAATTTTCAACTAAAAATTCCCCCCTTTATCCGATAATAGGAAACCCAGAATTTCAGCCAGGCATGGAGTCTAAAATATTTAAGAAATTGAGAGAACGAGGTACATTTCAAGCATCTCATTTTGTAGGAGAAAAGGGATGGATAACAATAGGAGAACTAATGAGGAGGGCGATGTGAAATACCGACATGGCAAGCGAGGCAGGTACGACATTTCTTGGAGACTCTAGGTGGTGCAGAAGAATATAAACGGGCACTTACAAAGTTTGAGGAGTACTGTGAAGGAGAGGAACTATTAGCCCATAAGGTCTCTAAAATGTACACATTGGGCCAGATTCAGGTAGATGGGCGCTTCTTTACTTTGGAGTAACGTTTCTCATTTACGTTACTCCGCCGACACTTTCAGCGCAAGTACTGTTATTCACATAGCACTTGCGCGTAAACTTGCGCCAGAGTAACGATAATGCGCTGGCGTAACCCGACGCAAGTGGAAGTGGGTGTGATCATATGTAAATGATGGGCGGAGCCCAGCGCAGAGGCTTACGTTCAGCGCATCATCCACGGAGCATGCGCAGCAAGTGAGGCTTCACTCGGCCCCCTGTGCGCATGCTCACAACTTCCGTCGGCACCACTTCACGGGAAACGCCAGCGCAATGTGTTCACGTGCGCGTATAAAAGCACCAGTGGAAGCGCCATTCCGGCGCAAAAGTATTTCCGTTCCCCCCCCCCCCCTAGGGAATTTACTTTTGCTCTGTTATGGCTGCTCCCGCTACCCCCAAAGAGAGGAGGAACCTCAATTTTAATGCCCAGGAGGTCTCTGTGGTCATCTCTGCTATGGAGACTTACAATGATTTCCTGCATGGGAAGAAAAGTAGGAAGACCACCCGGGAGAGGAAGCAGGCCATCCTGGACACCATTGCTGGCAGGGTGAATGTCTTGGGGTACTCCACCCGGACTGCTGGGGATATACAAAAAAAAATCAATGACCTGCGGCGCAAGGTCCGTGGCAAGGTGGCCACCATTCGGAGCCATGAGCAGGGCACAGGTGGTGGACCCCCATGTCCGGTCAGCCTGACCACAGAGGAGGAGGTGGTCGCCCGCTGCCTGGAGAGGGAGCAATTGGAGGGGGTACCAGGCTATGATTCTGTGAAGGAAGGCTCCAGGACAGGTAAGTGTTTTTTATCCCCTATTTGGTGTGTTGCATGTGGGGGGGGAGGGTACATGTGCCAAGTGTGTGGGACCACCAACATGTGTCTGCTTTGTGTCATCCACAGATGACGGAGCTGGGCCATCATCTGTCGGCGGCCAGTCCACCCCATCCCCCCAACGGCACCCAGTGCCTGTGCCCCTGGGTGGTGAAGACACCGAGGTGGAGGAGGAGAGTGCCCACACCACACCTGCAGAGGTCGTTGAGGAGGAGCCTGTTGGGGCAGAGCAGGACTTTTTTTTATTGTTGGAGGAGTCCTCCTTTTCTGCAGGACCCTCACAGATCCCCTCCGCATCATAGGAAGCCCCTCAAGGGCGACTCCATCCCCCCAGGGACAAACATCTACTGGCCCCAGGAAGGCCACCCATAAGACCAGGGGGGTGTCTGATCTGGTCCAGGACCAGGTGGCGAGGGATCACACCAGGCAGACCCAGCAAATGGGGGACATAGTTGGACACCTGGACAGAGTGGCTGACAGCCTGTGCTCCGTGGCCCAGATTTCTTCAGCAGTGCAGGATGTGAGCTGCAACTGCGCTGCAGTGGTGACCAGTCTGGGGGAGGTGCAGGGTGACATAAGGGACCTCACTGCAGCCATCCAGGCAAACAGTGCTGAGCGAGCCCAGCATTATCAGGTCACCCGGCAGCTCAGGATGCAGGCCCAGCAGCTCAGGGTGCAGGCCCAGACCAGTGCGTACCTCGGCCGGATTGCCGTGGCCTTGGAAGGCAGGCAGGCCACACCTGCCAGGAGTGGCCCACCCGGGGATCAGCCACCTCCAGATGCCCCCCCACCCCCACCCACTCCATCCAGGCAGCTGAGGAGCCAGAGAGGGGCCGCCAGAAGAAGCCCCCGGCATCCCAGATAATTTTTGTTTTGTTTTTTTGATTGATGCTCAGGACATGAGTTTTGTATTTTTCTTTTTCGGAATGCTCAGGACATGAGATTTTTATTTTATTCTTAATGCTCAGGTTATGAGTTATTTTATTTGTGATTATGCTCTGGATATGAGATTTTTTTTTTTTGATACTGCACACGTTGCAGTGTGAATGGTGTGTGAATGTGAGGGGGTGGCACTCCTGCCAGTAAGGGGTGTCACCCTCGGCCGTGGTGGTGAAGTTAACCCCACGGCTGTATGAATGACGTGTGAAAGGTGTATGAATGGACAGCGACATCATTGGGGCCTTGACGCTGGCGTTGCTGCTCCCAAGTCCTACATGCTGGACTTGGGCTAATCCAATGCGATGTGCATGTGGTGTGTGTGATCTAGGGACATCAGTGGTGTGCATGCGTGCATTGTCTGTGTGATCAATGTTTTTGTTTATTGTCCAAAGATGCCTACGGCGAGGACCCTCCTGACTGCTCTTCCATCAGCTGAATGTGTCTCCTCTGGCAGGGGGGGGCTGTCTGGTTGGGGGGTCAGGTCATCATGTATGTCAATCTGCAGGCCTTTTCTCATGGCAAAGTTGTGCAGAATGCAACATGCACCGATGATCTGACACACAAAGGTAGGGGAATACAATAGGGTCCCCCCAGACTTATCCAGGCAGTGGAAACGGGACTTCAGGAGCCCAAATGTTTGCTCCACCACTGCACGGGTTTTGATGTGTGCTTCATTGTATTTTCTCTCTCCTCTGGTTTGGGGGTTCCGGAAAGAAGTCATGAGATGGGGTCCCAGTGCATATGCAGAGTCACCTGTAAGGGAAAAGACAGGAGGATGTTAGTCATGCATGTGCCACTTGTGAGGTGTGCATCATGGGAGGGGATAGTCATGCCTGCCACCCATGTCACTCACCAACCAGCCAGCTGTCCCCATACATGTTCTGCTCGAATTCTGCTGGGATGGGACTCTGACGGTATATGAAGCTGTCATGGCTGGACCCGGGGTGTTTGGCACGGACGTGCCATATGAGGCGCTGGGCATCGGCTATCACCTGTACGTTGATGGAATGCCAATGCTTCCGATTGCGGTATATGTGCTCTGTGGCACTGGGGGGCTGGAGTGCCACATGTGTGCAATCAATGGCCCCCACAGTGCGTGGGAATCTGGCAATGCTGTAGAAATCTGTCATTGCCTTCAGCCGCAGCTCCTCAGTGGTTGGTCTGATGAACTGGTTGGACATGCATCTGAGGATTGCAGGGACAACCTGGTGCACACATCTGCTCATGGAGGACTGTGACATCCCAGCCACCACTCCACTTGTACGCTGGAATGATCCACTTGCTAGGAAATGAAGTGTTGCCAGTACCTTCACCAGTGGCTGCACTGCTTGTGAGCGGTGTGTCTTGCTGGTGATGTCCTCCTGCAGGGTTGTGGTTAGTTCAAGTATTGCATCTGGGCTGAATCTGAAGAGGCGATACACCTCCTCATCCCCCATGCCAAAGAGGCTCATGCGCGTGCAGTATATCCTCTCACGTGCCCGCCTCCTCCGTACCGGGGGACCCAGTACTAGTGCTAGGACCGCGACTGCCCCTGACATGTTGGCACACAGAGGTGTTGTCCTTGCAAATGTGGTTGTCCAGCTTGCTAGTTTCGTCGGTAACGCTGCTGCTGTAGCTGCTCTCTTGCTGACCTGAGGCCGTCTGGAGTAAAGATAAAGCAGCTATTTGTAGAAATAACTTTGCGCCGGACGGACGAGATACGCGCGGCGCATGTAGCCAGCGTATGGTGCTAATCCGTTCGCGAATCAGGAAATCTCCCTCATTTGCATATTTGCAGGGGAAATCAATAGGCGCGACTGATGCGCCAAGCGAAATTATGCGATGACGAGACTCTGGCGTCGGAAAGTTAAGCCGATCGGAAATGGCCCGTTTTCTGTCGCATCTAGTTTGGTGGGTACGGCCACATAGAAACGACGGCGCATCTTCACAGTTACGCGGCGCATATCGAATTACTCCAGCGCAAGTCTTGCTGAATCTGGCCCAATGTTGACTGCACCACCGGAAGACTTCAGAATGTCGAGTATGGCCAAATGGGAGAGGAACTTAGGCCAAACCTTTTCCCCAATACAGTACCAAAACATTATAAATCTAGCGTTAAATTCTTAAAGATGTACGAAAATACAGGAATTAAATTATAAAATACTAACAAGGTGGTATTATACACCAGCACGTTTAAATACATTTTTTTTCTAAAATATCAGACAGATGCTGGAGAGGATGTGGGGAGAAAGGGATAATGCTACATATATTTTGGGGGTGTTCAATAATAAGACAATTTTGGGAAATGGTACAAAGAATTACCCAATGATTTACGGAAGATCAAATTCCAGATGACCCCTCGTTCTTCCTATTACATCATACAGAAATTCCTCTAAAAAAGCTATACGAGATCGATGACATGCCATTTATTAAATGCGGCCAAAAGTTGCATTGCAATAAAATGGAAAGACCATGAAGCACCCCCAATATCTATGTGGCTTAAAAAAGTTAGGAAAATAGGAATAATGGAGAAACTCCTGCCTAAGACGATAGACAAGGAAGAGCAAATTAAAACAACATGGGCACCATGGGATTTATTTGTACAATCAGAAGAAGGTAAAGATTAAAGTGGTAAGAAAGAAGGGAAGAGGCGAGGGAAGGAAAAGGAGGATAAGGGAGGTAGAAACAATGAGAAGATGATATCGCACACCAGGGGAGGATAGTGAAGGGGAGAAGGTCGTTATGTTGTGTAGTTTGGGTTCTTGTTTTTTTTTTGTCTCTCTACTTCTCATCAGGCACATGGGTCTATATGGTCGGAGGAGGAGAAGAGGTGGAGACAGGGGTCTTGAGGAGGGGATAAGGGGGAGGGATTAAGAGGATAAAATAGGGAAGAAAGTAGGACGGGGAGATAGAGGGAATTAGGTTAAGATAAAGAATAGATAGATAACCTGGGTGGAGACGAAATACCAAGGGAAATATGTAATTTACTTTAAAATAGTAATAGCATCCTCGTTTTTACGTCTCCCCCTGTGGTATGGATTTAAAGGTGTATGCGATATAAAATATTATAATTTCTCTTGTAGTAAACTATGAGTAGTAAATAAGTTGAAGAGAGAGAAACAATGGAACATTGATACATATGCTTTACTGGAATATGCCTATTTTCTTTTTTAATGTTTCCTGTATTGCTGTCTTGTCTTTTGAAAATAAAAGACATATAAAAGGGGAAAAAAAAATACTTTAACGGGGCAGGAGTCAAATTCTTGGAGTTTATGATTTGGAGGAAGTATAGTAAACTACTAGATGCAGAGATTAAGCTTATCAAAGACAAGCTCTCTTCCCATACTAACAGTAAAGAGTACAAAAAAATGCTCAATTAACCTAAAGAAACTTTTGGAGAAGAAAGAAATTGAACAAAAAAACAAATCTTGGCCCTCTGGTCATTCACCTAAGGGTTTTTCTTTTAAAATCACCAAATAAGAAACCAAAAAATCGAAAATGCAATAATTACACTCAACAATATGAGGGTTACTGTCAGAGTGGTCACTCTGGGGGGCCCTACTTGGCAGATTACCCACAAAACCAGTATGGTTCATCCAGAGGTGACTATGCAGAGGATCAACATTATAACTATACAGTTCCAATTCAGAATAGGTTTAAATCCTTAAGGGATGATGACTATCTCCATGAAAATAGGGGCCATGACAATAGGGAAGATTACTACTCCAACTATCGCACTCCAAAGTGGATTGCGAACCAATAGACCCCCTTGGTATCAACCACCCCCTCTCAATGGGGTAATCAGGGAGGATGGCGTACCTCCTACTACCAACAATGGGAAGATCATTGCCAACCCCAACATTGTTTTTTTTTCCCAGGGTAGACCAAAACTTCCAAAGGCCAATCGAACAAAGAGGGGAGTCTGAGGGGGGGCAGAGATCAAAAAGCCAAACGAAAGAAAGAAAGAATGAAAGGACAGGGAATTTTCAATCTGAGTAAAATCATTCTTACTCAGGGAGAGACTTCCATTCTAGATAAAGGCCTTAAGTTTGCACCCCCAAAATCCCTCAATAAATTCCAAACATATATGGACATTCATAAGTATACAAAAAAGCTAAATGTGGGGGGGCGTGGCCGACCGGAGATAGTGATGGACGCTTGAACTCTCAGTGTTGCAGACAGGGGACACAATCCAGCGATTTGGGCCGCCATCCTAACCCCTTCTACGGACATCCACGTAGCAGACACTCCAGTGACCAAAATGAGCGTCTCCCGGAAAAGATTGACGGACCACATACCCCAGAAACTCACAGAGTTTGCCTACAAGCCGGCGGTGAAGAGCTATGGGGGACAAGATGGCGCCGCTCCGTCAGCACCGCCGGAATCCTACACGGATCTTCCGGACGAATACCCGGTCACATCGCCAGAAGCAGGTACTCCTGAATCGCCCGCATGTCCCCCGAGTACTGACACCCTTCCTAGCAGCCCAGCAAAAGCTAAAATGAGGCTGGACGCGCAGGAGCAGCGGCCGCCACACACGCAAATCGAGGCCCAGGCTTTTAACCCCCTCCTCTCTAACCAGGCCCTACACTCATCCATGGTGTCCTTCCCCACATCAGGCCAGCCTGTCATGGACACAACCCTAAAGGACATGCTGCTCTCCCTGCAAACTTCCCTTATGACAGACCTCTCCTCCCTGTTTGCTAAAATCACCTCAGATATACACTCTTTAGGAGACAGAGGCCCAGATTCAGGTACATCTGCGCATTACTGGACCGGCGTAGCGCACCGCCTTTACGTTAGACTTGCGCAATTTTGCCGCGTAATCACCCTATTCTCGTAGCTTTTGCACAGGAAATTGCGCATGCGTAACGTTATTTCAGAGGCGTAAGGCAGAGTAATACAAATTGGGAAGGACGTGGGCGTGTTACATTGAAATGAGCCATGACCCCATTCAAATGAAGGGCCGGCCGGCTCGCGCATGCACGCTTGAAGGAGACCATGGTCAGCTCCGCTGTGCGCATGCTCACAACTCGGGAGCGGCGCAATCAGTGAAATTGGAAATGGACTAGGGCAACGTAGTGAACTACGCAAACAGCATAAATAGACAGACACAAACACACTTGCATTGCAAAAGTACATCCCTTTGTATCCCTTCCCATTTAACCAAGTGCTTTTGTCCTGTTGTTCGTTGCGTTGTCTTTTGTAGTTGTCAGATTAGTGTTCTGTGTGATCAAGTGTTTGTTAGTAGATCTTTGAAAGTGTTTTTTGATAAGTGTTTGAGAGACTGTTTGTTTGATATATTTCTGTTCGTTTGTTTTCTTGCTGAATTTGTGCTGTTTGTTTTTGTGACAGTTTTTTGCTGAGTGCTTGTGTGATTTTTTGGGTGTTAGTTTTCTCTTTGTGTGTGTTCTTGCTTGATTGGTTGTGCTTGTTTTTGTGACAGATTTTTGTTGACTGGGAGTGAGTTTTTTTGGAAGTATGACAGAGAGAAAGCGAAAACTAAATTTTACTGTGGGGGAAAAAAGAATTCTTGCCCGGGCCATTAGCAATTATGGGCGTTTCCTCCACGGCCCAGACAGTGCCAACACCACCCCGGCCAGGAGGAGGGAGATTTTGGACCTCATCACTGAGCAGGTCAATTCAGCGGGGGAGGGGGAGACACGGACCCGGTCTGGGATTGACAAAAAAATTAATGACCTCCAGCGTCTGGTCAAACAGAAGCTGTCCAAAATGCATGCCCATGCCAGGGGCACAGGAGGGGGCCCACCATGCCGTATTAGGCTGACAGCGGAGGAGCGTGCGGTGGCCCTGACCTTTCATCCGCATTAAGTTGAGGGCCTGCCGGCTTTGACTCAAGTCCGGAGCCCGTGGTGCCAGGTAAGTATTTTTTTTAATATCAGGTGTGTAGCATGTGTGGGGAGGGGGTGAAAGGGAATATGTGGCAAGTGTGTGGATCCTCCAACCTGTGAATGTTTTGTGTCATCCACAGATGTGCAGGAGGGTGCAGTGCCATCTGGCCTGACCGCACCATCCCCAGGACAGCAGCCTAATGAGGCCCCCCCAACAAGGCCGGAGTCCGCGGAGGAGGTTCAAGAGGAGGAGGAGGAGGAGGTTGAGGAGGAGGAGAATCATGAGGAGGAGGAGTCCATGTCAGGCACAGGACTTTTGGTTTTTGAGGACTCTTCCCCTCTGGCTGGCAGCAGGTAGCCCTCCCTAAAGGGGGAGCCCCCCCCTCCTCCCCAACATGGCTCCCCTCCCAAGGGCCTGCCCTTCTCCCCAGCCACAAGCATCAGCTGGAGGCAGGAAGTCGTCCCAGAACACCAGGGGCTGGCCGATCTCCTGCCCGCCACTCTGAGAAAGGACCAGTTGCTCCAGACCCGCCATCTGGGACAGGTCAGCCAGACATTGGTGCGGATGGAGGAGAGCCTGTCCTCCATCAAGGATAACGCTGGGGAACCTGGACTCCCACTCCCAAGCTTTCACAACCTGCCTTAACGACCTGCAGACTACATCAGCAGGCGTTGGGCAGGATGTGAGGGCCCTCACCCAGGCCAACACGGCAACACTTGGTGCTGCCCTGGACAGAATAGCCGTGGCCTTGGAGGGCAGGCCACCAGGTGGGCAGAGATCAGGGGCTGCTCCTCCTTCCCCGGTTTACCCCCCCCTCCCCATGAGTCTCCCCTGAGGAGCCGTGGCCGGGGGCGCCCCAGGCGTGGCTCACGTAAAGGGCAATAATTTATTTTTCCCCTTTTTTTATTTTTTTATTTTTTTGCTGGACATTTTTTGATTTTGCTGGTCATTTTTTATTTTTTTTTGGTTGTGAATGCTGTTTGAATGTGGGGTGACATTCCTGTCGGAAAAGGGGTGTCACCCTCAATTTTGGTGGAGAAGGGTTCCCCAGGACCAGGGAGAAGTGATCCCCAGGTCCGTGTGAATGGTGTATGAATGTACAGTGACATAATTGGAGCCTTGGGGTGGTGTTGCTGCTCACAAGTCCTGCATGGTGGACTGGTGCCAATCCAAGTTGATGTGGATGTGGGGTGTGTGTGCTAGAGACCACAGTGGTGTGCATGCGTGCATTCTCATTGTGCCATGATTAATGTGTGTGTTTAACGTGCAAAGATGCCCAATGTGAGTTGTCTCCTGGCTGCTCTTCCCTCAAAAGACGGGGGACCCTCGGTCAGGGGGGGATTGTCTGGTTCAGGGGTCAGGTCATCACGTAGGTCAATCTGCAGGCCCTTTCTCACTGCGAAGTTGTGCAGCATGCAACATGCACCGATGATCTGGCACACAAAGTTTGGGGAATACAAGAGGGTACCCCCAGACTTATCCAGGCATCGGAAACGTGACTTCAGGAGGCCAAAGGTGCGCTCCACCACTGCACGTGTTTGGGCATGTGCTTGATTGTATCTTTCCTCTCCTGGGGTTTGGAGGTTCCGGATAGGAGTCATGAGATGGGGTCCCAGTGCATATGCAGAGTCACCTGTAAGGGAAAAGACAGGAGGATAATAGTCATGCATGTGCCCCTTGTGATGTGTGCATCATGGGAGGGGATAGTCATGCCTGCCACCCATGTCACTCACCAACCAGCCAGGTGTCCCCATACACGTTCTGATCGAATTCCATTCGGATGTGGCATTGATTGTATATGTAGCTGTCATGGCTGGACCCTGGGTGTTTGGCACGGACGTGCCATATGAGGCCTTGGGCATCGACTATCACCTGTACATTGATGGAATGCCAATGCTTCCGATTGCGGTACATGTGCTCTGTCTCATGGGGGGGCTGGAGTGCCACATGTGTGCAATCAATGGCCCCTACGGTGCGTGGGAATCTGGCAATTCTGTAGAAATCTGTCATTGCCTTCAGCCGCAGGTCCTCAGTGGTGGGTTTGATGATTTGGTTGGCCATGCGTCTGAAGATTGCAGGGACAACCTGGTGCACACATCTGCTCATGGAGGATTGTGACATCCCAGCCACCACTCCACTTGTTCTTTGAAAAGAGCCACTGGCAAGGGAATGGAGTGTTGTCATGACCTTCACCAGTGGCTGCACTGCATGTGAGCGGTGTGTTGGGCTGGTGATGTCCTCCTGCAGGGTTGTGGTTAATTCCTGGATGACATGAGGGGTGTATCTGAAGATGCGATACACCTCAGAATCACTCATGCCAAACAGGTCTATGCGGGTGCGGTATATCCTCTCCCGTGCCATCCTCCGTGCCATCCTCCGTGCTCTCCTCCTTCTTTGCTCATCTAAAGTCAGTAGTATAGCTATGCGCGACGATGCCCCTGGCATGTTGGCATACAGATTGTTGTGCAACACGTGTGACTGCTGAGCTCCTCACTAACAGTGTTGCTTTATCTAACAAGTAGACTTTTTTTCTCTTTTTAGACCAGCTTTTATATGCTCTACTTTTAGACAGGACATTTTGCTGTTGCGCACACTGCGTAGCCTGCGCTGCCCCAACGTTCTTTTGTGGATCCCCGTAAGTCCCTCATTAGCATATTTGACTAGCAAATCAATGGTCTGTCTAGCGCAGTTTTGCGCGGACGGATGCGCCTGTCTAACGAAATTACGCCGGACCAAAAAAAGTAGATTTCTTGCGTATCTCGCTTTGGGGATGCCGTGCATCGAAACGCACGCGCACATTTAGACTTACGCACGCGCATCTCCTGTTGCGCAGGCGTAATCGCTCTGTGAATCTGGGCCAGAGTGTCTAATGTTGAATTGGGCCTAACTGACTGTACTTCCACTGTGAATGAGGTCATTGATTGCTTTGAGGACATTAAAGAGGACCATGCATGGAACCTCGGATCGCTCCCATACCTGAACGATGTCCTCCTCTCCACCACATGAGGCCTTTCATCACACTGATCTTCAAGTTCCCCTGATCTCTGCAATGGTTATTCTCTCTGATTGATACTTCACTGTGCCGTTTGACTCTTTTTCCCCCCACTTAGAGGACGACGCGGTGCTTTCCACCCCCTCTACACCCTAGACACCCTGTGGGCTCACAGGGCAGTTACGCTACGCCACTAGCGTGCTCGGCACGATTATCTTTTACAGTTTTAATTTTGCTCTGTTTTTTCCTCCTTGACTCTTTGTTTTTGCTGTTTAACGTATTGCTCTATTCGCAGACTACTGAAACGTACTACGCCAGGTCCCTGGCTTGCCACCAGTTTACTACACTTCTTTGTCCTCAACCACCGGCTCCTGTAGTCTGCAACGCCTAACTGTAAGTGTTTCTCTTCAATTCGCTACCCACACCCCCCCCACAATGCCATTCACCATTCTATCCCTGAATACCAATGGTTTAAACCACCCAGCAAAACGACACTCACTGTGGCGGTCCGCCACGGATCTTCACAGTGACGTCCTATGTGTACAGGAAACCCATCTGCTGTCCACAGATACCTCCCTCTGCAAGCACAACAAATTCCCCCACATCTTCCATGCCTCTCATTCTACTAAAACCAGAGGAGTTATGATTGCCATAAGAGACACAGTAGACTTCCAACTTCTTAACCTCACCTCTGACCCTGAAGGCCGCTTTATAATCCTTACCTCCAACATCAACCGAACCCCCTACACCATCGTTAACTTATACGCCCCGAACTCCCATCAGATGAGGTTTCTAAGGATGGTTATGCGCAAAGTCAGCTCAATTCGGACAGGCAACCTAGTACTTTGCGGAGACTTCAACCTGGTTCCCGACGCAAATCTAGACACCACTTCTGCTGCAAAGCG
This sequence comes from Rana kukunoris, assembly GCA_029574335.1. Lineage (NCBI taxonomy): Eukaryota > Metazoa > Chordata > Amphibia > Anura > Ranidae > Rana > Rana kukunoris. Next base: position 348,119,495 of record CM056051.1, read on the forward strand.
GCGTGAGCCGCCTTTGAAACATTTTCTTCCCACCCACGACCTGTATGATGTGTGGCGGTGCCATCATGGCTCCGAACGGGACTTCACGTTTTTCTCCTCCAGACATGCCACGTACTCCAGAATAGATCTATTTCTGACAGACAAGTGGTCCTTGCAAAAAATCTGTAATTCAGAAATCCACACCACGACATGGTCGGACCATGCCCCCATATCCATTACAATCGAAGACTCCAGTCCACAACGCAACACATATCTGTCGCAGGCAAATAATTATATTATTCAACAAAATGAGTATGCCTCGGAAATCTCTGGTTGCATCAACGAGTACTTTAACATAAATGGGGGCTCCGTTCCCGATCCTGCCGTGGTGTGGAGTGCGCACAAAGCGCTTGTGAGAGGTGTAATGATTAAACTCAGTTCCCATCATAAGAAAAAGAGGATGCAGCGTCTAGACGAACTGACCTCTCAAATTGCTGACCTAGAATCCAAATATAAGGCCAACCCTCGGAAGCCCCTGACAGACCAATTGTTGTCCCTCAGACAAGAGCTTAGAACCCTGCTATTATACTCCTATGAATTCCTCCATAGAAGACTAAAAGCCACTACCTACTCCACTTCCAACAAAGCGGGGAAACAATTGGCTTAACGCCTTAAGGGAAGGCGAATTAAATCTAAAATTACAAGACTACTCCACCCTCATACGCAACAACCCCTGTCCAACCCCCAAGACATTGCTGATGCTTTTAGCACCTACTATGGAGACCTGTACAACCTGAAACAGGACCCCCTTACCCCACAACCTGCGCAAATAGACATTGACCGATTCCTCTGTGACTTTAACCTACCTAAATTGACAACTTTCCAACTTGACACCCTTAATGCCCCATTTACAGTCCAAGACATTAAGTCTGCCATTGACTCCCTGCCTAATAGTAAAGCGCCTGGACCCGACGGCCTACCTGGAGAATACTATAAACGATTCTCTGACATCCTAGCCCCACACCTCACAGAGGTGTTTAATAGAGCTGCCTCCTCTTCCTCTTTTCCGACTGAATATTTGAAGGCATTGGTTGTAACGATTCCAAAGCCAGGTAAGGAAGCGAATTTCCCCCAAAACTTTCGCCCGATATCCCTTCTTAACCTCGATCTCAAGGTTTACGCCAAAACAATAGCCACACGCCTGATAGATGTCATGCCCACCCTAATTCATAGAGACCAGACTGGCTTCACGAAAGGTAGACAATCCTCAGATGCCACCAGAAGACTGGTTGACCTCATTTACCATGCCGAGACCAGCGGAACGCCTTCTCTGCTTCTCTCTTTGGATGCAGAGAAGTCCATTGGTCGTACCTTAGAGCAGTACTCAGTAAATTCAGTTTTCAGGGCCACATACTCTCCGCCATTATGGCACTATACTCCGATCCCTCTGCCCAAGTATTCGCTGAAGGTATGCTTTCTCGCCCCTTCAACATCACCAACGGCACGCGGCAAGGCTGTCCGTTGTCCCCTCTAATCTTCAACATGGTTATGGAACCATTAGCGGAACATGTTCGGTCTCACCCAAACATCTCGGGCATACGAGTAGGTCCAACGTCACATAAAATCAGCCTATTCGCTGATGACGTCATATTGATTCTCACAGATCCGGCCTCTTCCCTGGCAACAGTACAAAAATTGCTTGACTGGTTTAGTGCAGTCTCATACTACAAAGTGAACGCAACCAAATCCTTCATACTAGACATCAACATAGACGCTACAATGAAGAATCTACTCCAGCTACAGTACCCATTTAAATGGGCAGACACTGACATATCCTACCTAGGCATCCAGCTGCCAAGATCCCTTAAAAATCTCTATTCACACAACTTCCTTCCTCTACTTAAGGACATACAAACGTACACTTCCCAATTGGCCAAACACGAACTGTCATGGTCAGGTAGACTAGCGGCATTCAAAATTATATGCCTCCCTCGAATATTATATTTCTTTTGAACGCTTCCAATACCCTTGCCGGCATCCTTTTTTAGAGCCCTCCAAACGCTCCTAAATAGATATTTATGGAAAGACAAACGTCCTAGATGTGCACATATACAACTGACTAAGCACAAATTAGTGGGTGGCCCTGGATCCATAGATTTTGGTGACTATCACTTAGCAGCAGTGCTAGCACAACTCCCCACCTGGTTTCAATCCCAACCGAGCGCTCCCTGTGGGCCAACTGGAAGCCCTCACTCTCATGCTCTCCTGCACCAATTTACAAAACTGGCTCTTGAGTACTCCCCTCGGGACCCCCATCCCATCAACTATATCCCCACCCATGAGGGCTTCAGTTCTCGCATGGAAGAAAATGCTCAAAATAATGGACTATACACCAAACACCCCACAATACCTTATACCTCTAGAAGTTCTCCACTACCTATCTCCGGACTTACCACTCACTGCATGGAAACACAAAGGGATTCATTCACTCCAGCACTTACTTCAAAACGCCCGCCTTAAACCCTTTTCTGTCCTACAATCTGAATTCCAACTGTCTCCCACTGACCGCTTTACCTTCCTTCGCATACATCACTGTTTGGAATCTCTTGAAACCCCCCTACCGAAATACCGTATGGTATTCATCCGAAGACATGGAGATACCTCACCGACCCAACGTCTGGGATCAGAGGTATATCCTACTTCTATAACACCTTACACCACAAACGTACCTTCACCAAGTCACGCCAACACCAGAAGTGGGAAACTGATTTAAGTCTCACCTGATGTTACCCAATGGCAACGAGCGCTCTAAGCAGTCTACAAATCCACCAAGTGCTCGACCCTCTGGGAACTCACACAAAAGATTTCTTAGATGGTATATGACTCCATCCCGGATAGCATCCTTTGACACTCATGTCTCCAACGTGTATTGGAGATGTGGTACTGCACTTGGAGATATGTTACATATCTTCTGGACTTGCCCCGCCATTCAAAAATACTGGAGAGACATCTTTGGATTCATTTCACAAATTACTAAAACCCTGATCCCTCCAACACCTGCACTTGCACTTCTAAACCTGACCATTGATGATATACCCTTCCCTGTTAGGCAAATTACCACTCATATATTACTTGCAGCCAGGCTTTCCATAACAAGACTCTGGAAGTCCACCGACATCCCAAACCTGACCCAGACTAAGGACCTGGTGGCCCTACATTACAGCTAGGAGACATTGACCACCTCCACTGGACAACAAAGCACGAGACACCATACTGGTTGGCAACCATGGTCCGACTGGCTTAAAGCCACATTTAGCAGTGCTTAAGAGACCTATAGACCGTATGACCCTTATTCTTGACCGAGCAATGTGTTGGATTGCTCACTGTTTTTTGTTTGAAACTTATAACTTCAGATTTCTTGTATAATCCACTGAAGGTTGGACACCACAGGCGAGGTCCTCCCGCCCTGGCGACACTAAAGTTCCCCTTAGGGGTGCCGCTTCGGTGGAAGGGTCTACGTGGGCTATGTAATTCTGTTATGGTTATCCGACCAAACTTTTGTTGATTCCGTTATTATATTACAATACTATTTGCTAGTGACCATGCTACGGCTTTTATATTCCAATGTTCAATGTTGTTATTCGACGTACAATATTTAATTGTACACAGTATTCTCTGTATTATCTGTAAAATCCAATAAAATACTTGTTTAAAAAAAAAACTTAGTAAAAAAAAAAAAAAAAAAAACTTTTTTATCAAATAGCTAAACTTCAAAAAGATTGCAACTTTGATCTGAAATGGAGATGAAGTTTGTTCTATGTGTACTGAATAACCTGACTATATTTCATAAAGAGTCGGTTGTCTGTAATATCTGTCGCTTACAAATATTAATTCCAAGATGTATAAAGTGAAAGGTGAAATTATATTCAAAGAATATAAAGTATACCAAGAAAACTACTGAAAATAAAGATTGGTTGTAGTTAAAAAAAAAAAAAAAAAGAAAGCTAAATGTAAAAAAGGTATGCTTTCTAATCCTATCAGCGCTAATGGAACCAATTCTACCAAGATCAGGCATTCGGGCCTGGCCAACGCTTCCCTATTCAATCCCCGGGTGGTTTGTCTGCTTTGTTTCTATCAAGGTGTTCAGGGATGTTCTCCTGAGAGACGTTGATTCTTTGAAAATTAGAAATATTAAAATGGCTAAAGACCTACAATTAGGCCTGGACCAGCTATGTATTCAGAAGGACCTCATAATCAGGCCAGCTGATAGGGGGGTGTTGTTATCCTCGATAAAGCTGATTACCTCCAAGAACAACATTGTTGGCGACCGTGATACCTATACCCCCCTCTTCAGTCTGGTCCACATTTTAAATATAGGAAAGAACTAGAACAAATAGTCGATTATGGTTTTGAGTCTGGCATAATTCGCAAAAAGTAAAAAGCTTTCCTTATACCTGCTTCTTCGTGGATCACTATCCTATATTACCTGCCCAAACCGAACATCTCCTGGTTTGGCTGAATGAACGCCGCCAAAGTTTTATACATTTTTCAGGCAATTCCAAATCCACCTCCTTATGGCTTTTTCCAATTGATCAACAGGGCTATTCGGGACTTCATATGGCGACATATGAAGGAAGTCCAGAATTGGCTTTAACGTTTTAGCTTTACCTAAAAATAGAGGGGGTATCGCCATCCCTGACCTACGGCTGTACTTTCAGGCTGCATCGTTGATCAGAATAGTCGATTGGTACCACGGTTCCTCCACTAAATTGTGGACATTAGAAAATGACCGAATATTTCCCGACCTCACATTCCTTCCATGGACACACCTGACACACAGACCCCCTACAGACCTATTACCCCTTGTGACTTCTGCAACGCTGCAAATTTGGGACAACTACCTTACCAAAGGTTTATTGTCCTCAAGACCCAGTCCCTTGACTCCATTATTTGATATAAACTCTTTCCCTCCGATTTGTGCTAAATCTAAATTTCCTATGTGGCAAAAATCAGAGGCTCCTCTGATGAGACATATGCTTCGCGCTGGACAACCGATTCCCCTACCGGACATGCTCTACTCCTGCCACAACCCTTCTATGGCTTGGCTTGAACACATTCAATCAACACACTTTATGAACAAAATACCAATACATACAGACTTTGAGTCATTGCTACCCCAGTTGGACAGACCTGATATATAAGTTACTGATTCAGGTCTCCTATCCAAACTCACCGCCATTCCTCTCAAAATGGGAAAGGGAGATGAATATGTCTCTGGATGATATGGAGTGGGGCAAAACACTGGCTCTCTCTTTTAAATTATCTATCTCATCTCATGCCCAAAAACAGAATTACCATATTTTCTTGAGGTGGTAACGCTGCCCCACTATTCTATACAAGTTTGATCCTAATGTTTCTGATGTATGTTGGAGATGTTTGCAGGCCCTGGGGGAACATGACATACATTTGGGGTACATGCTCACGTGTTACCCCTTATGGGACAAGATTCTCAAGCTTTATGACAAACTTGTAGGGGACAATTATCCCAATGAACCCCGCTTAACAGTCCTATCTATGTTACCGGGGTCAAATAAAAAAATTAAGAAGAGCTTAATTCTCCATTTGCTGATGGCTGCACATTCAGTTATTGCCAGAGCGTGGCGTCAACCTGTGGTCCCCTCTCTAGCTTATTGAGCCTGTAAAATTGACAAGATCGAACATATTGAAAGGATGTTAGCGTAGGATGCCGATAAGAGTGAGGACCACACTATTACGTGGACCGTTTGGTTACATTTCCGGTTCTCTGCTGATTTTGAATCTTTTATAGCGGATACAGCTCCTACTGCTTCCCCAGGGCCCTCTCATGTGTAGCGTGATATCCCTTCTCCCCACTTTTCCGTTTTTTTTTTCTCTCACTTCCAGCTCCCCTTCTCCTACCCCCTTATTTTTCTCTCTCCTTATTTCTCCTCCTGTATCTTTATAAGATTGTAGTAATCTTACCGGTAGATTCACCGCACTTGCAGGCCATATGTGTTGAGCCTTGTTTTTTTTTTCATTTTCTACACCACTGTTTATAGTGGTCTACTGGTTACTTGATTTACCATTATTTGGTTTATTTCACTTATTCCTATGTTCATTAAGGATATCTACCGGACTATGCATATGTGATACATGTTCTTTTAGTGTCCTTCCGATCCTAATGTAGACTTGTACACTCAATGTTCATATGTTATTCCTGGCCTATGTTTAGTCAATATGTTTTACAAATGAGTGAAACTTAATAAAACAGATTTAACATTATATTACCTGCCCAAGATCCACAAGACCCGGTTCGCCCCCCGGGTCATCCAATTATTAGTGGAATAGACTCCATCACCTCACTGGCAGTTGGGTTTTTTCAGCCTTTAGTGAAATCATTTCCAGCATATGTTAATATCACGCACCTTGTACTGGAGGCCAATGGAGAGAGAGAACTTCCCTTGCGGCTAAGTTCCAGACCCCCCTGAGGGTGAAAACAGGAAAGGTCAGGCCCAAAGAAGCATGGGTTGCCTGCTGGACTGTATGCAGGAGGTTCTAGAGTATATCTGGAGTGCTGGCGTAGAATCAGCAGACAGGTGACACCCATGAGTTGTTGCAGGATTCAGATAATACTGCGACTGGAACGTGGTCAGAAGAAAGCCTAGGTCATGAGCCGGGTTGGTATCAGAGCAGACATGGTCAGGTGGATAGCTGGAGTTGAACACAGGAAGCAAACAGGAGACAGGTCAAGGACAAGCCGGATCGGTAACAGGAGACACAGGAACAGGAATATCAGGAAGATAACACACTGGAGGAGCCGAAGATCAACCAGCAAATGCAGACACTATCAGACTTCCTTATATAGGCCCATGTGACCTGCTGGTAGAGATACTGGGTCCTAAAGTCCTTCTCCTGCCAGAGATGCTGGGTCCTAAAGTCCTTCTCATGCCAGAGATGCTGGGTCCTAAAGCCCTTCTCCTGTTGTTGGTTCCCTGACATTTTCCCAGGGTATTTGGCCCAAAACTCTCGGAGGAGTCTAAGGGCATGTACATTGGCTTCAGGTTCCCAGGAGCTCTCTTCCTGAGAAATTCCATTTAATTAGGAATTGGGTTTGTCTCCCTCGCCTCCTGCAGTCAAGGAGGTGTGAAAGACCGGATGGATCCTATATGATTCAGGCAGAGACAGTTTGTACGCCACTGGGTTTATTTCCCGTTTGATCTGAAAGGGGCCAATATACCTTGGCCCTAGCTTCTGTAAAGGGCAGAATGGGGCTGGTTCATAGCTGAATAGACAGAGTTATTATAGCAAAATTCTGCCAGTGGGAGCAGGGATGCCCAGTCATCTTGGGAAAAAGCTGAAAAGCAGCGGAGGTATTGCTCCAGGGTTTGATTTTTTCATTCCGTTTTCCATTACTTTGGGAATGATAGGTGGATGATAGGCAGAGTTACACTTCCAAGGCTTTACAAAAGGCTCTCCAAAACCTGTAGGTGAATTGCACCCCCGGTCCGAAACTTTGTCCTTTGGAAGTCCGTGAAGTTTGATGATCTCCTTGATAAAAGTATGAACCGTTTCGGCCGCATAGGGAGTACCAATCATTAGTATAAAGTGGGCCATCTTGGATAGTCGGTCAACCACAACCAGGATGGTCGTGAAGCTTTCAGAGGGAGGAAGGTCAACAATAAAATCCATAGAGATCATCTTCCAGGGGCGATTAGGGATAGGCAAGGGTCTCAATAACCCTAGGCTTTGGCTTTGTTGCCTTTGCTACATAGACATGTCATGCATGACTTGATGTAGGATCTGCAGTCCTGACTGAGTTTAGGGACCGCTGAACAAGCTCATTAGTCTAACAGCCCATAAAGTGCCCTGCAAGTTGGTGGTCATGGAATGTTCTGAGGTACGAAGATTTTGTCCTGGTGCCTCCAGCCTCCTTAATGAGTCATGTTCAGATTCAGGGCAAGATGCAGAAGCTTGTTCAATGGATGCCTTAAGGCTGAGTTGAGTTAGCAAAAAAAATTGCGCAGATAAGATGGTGCTTGGAGGAGCACATTCAGTAGATTCAGGGAACATCCTGGACAGGGCAGCTGTTTTTGGAACTTGGGCGGTATGTCAGGTGGAAGTTAAATCTAGAAAAGAATAAGGCCCATATGGCTTTTCAAGGTCTTTTCGAGGCATTTTGCAGATCTTAGATATTCCAGATTTTTTTGATCTGTGAACATCATAATTGGGTGGTTAGCACCCTTCAGTAGGTACCTCCATTCTTTGAGGGCGACTTTAATTGCCAGGAGTTCTCTGTCACCCACATCATAGTTTCTCTTGGTCTGATTCAGCTTCCTGAAGCAAAAGGCTACTGGATGAAGCAGGGCCTTTTGTGCTTGAGCTTGGCTCCCGTAGCTACTTTGGATGCGTCCACCTCGAGGACAAAGGGAAGAGCTGGGTCTGGATGTTGTAACACAGGAGCAGAGGTAAAGAGGGCCTTCAGTTGTTCAAAGGCCATTTGGTTCCAGGAGAAGCGTGAGTGTAGGTGAGTGAGCTGGGTGATCGGGGCAATGATAGTCGAGAAATTTAGAATGAATTTCCTATATAAGTTACAGTGGGTGACCGCGATATTGTGTCAATCTCGCTCCCTTTCTCAGCGAGATTGACCACCTACGAGCCCCATCGCGGGAGCCAGTGCCGAGCCGGCTTGCCGCGATGGGGACAATGCCGTCATAGAAGCGACAGGGATCCGACTTGGATTCCCGACAATTCTACACGCAGCGTTTGGTTTGAATCCTGAGGGGGAACTCCACGCCAAATTTTAAATAAAAATCCGGCATGGGTTCCCCCCCAGGAGGCATAGCAGGCCCTTAGGTCTGCTATGGATTGTAAGGAGACCCCCCCTATGCCGAAAAACGGCGTGGGGGTTCCCCCACAATCCATACCAGACCTGTATCCAAAGTACGCCGCCTGGCTGGACAGGAATGGGGGTGGGGAGGGGCGAGCGCCACCCCCTCCTGAGCCGTACCAGGCCACATGCCCTCAACATGGGGGGGTCAGGTGCTCTGGGGCAGGGGGGCGCACTGCGGCCCCCCCACCCCAGAGCACCCTGTCCCCATGTTGATAAGGACAGGGCCTCCTCCCGACAACCCTGGCCGTTGGTCGTCATACCCCTACCAATTCACCTGGAAGTAAAAATAAAAAACACAAGACAGGGTATTAAAATATTTTATTAGTCTGCTCCGGGGGCCCCCCTGTCTTCTTTTAGCTCTTTTACCAGGGGGGCTTCTTCTTCCGCTCTCCGGGGGTCTTCTCTGCTCTATGGGGGTCTTCTTCCGCTGTCCGGGGGTCTTCTCCCATCTTCTCTGCTGTCATATTGGCCCCGGATCTTCTCCGCTCACTCTCTGGTGCCTTCTTCAGGGCTGGCCGCCGCTATCTTCGTGTGTTAGCTCAATTACTAGCGACGGCCAGCCTGCTCTTTTGTGATGCCTTCTTCTCTTCTTCTCTTCTTCTTCTCTTCTTCTGCCTTCTTCCCACTGCAATGCCGGGTGCGCGGCTCGCACCGATTTATATAGGCCACCTACGACGTCACAGTCCCATCATGCTCCGGTACCTACCCACGTGGTACCTACCCAGGTGAATGGTGAATGGGTAGGGGTACGATGTACCCCATATTCATTTACCTAGGGTTGGGGGCCGGTATCTGGGGCCCCCTATTAAAGGGGGCTCCCAGATTCCGATAAGCCCCCCGCCCGCAGACCCCGACAACCAACGGCCAGGGTTGTCGGGAAGAGGCCCTGTCCTTATCAACATGGGGACAGGGTGCTCTGGGGTGGGGGGGCCGCAGTGTGCCCCCTGCCCCAGAGCACCTGACCCCCCCATGTTGAGGGCATGTGGCCTGGTATGGCTCAGGAGGGGGGGCGCTTGCCCGTCCCCACCCCTTTTCCTGACCGGCCAGGCGGCGTGCTTTGGATACGGGTCTGGTATGCATTGTGGGGGGACACCCACACCGTTTTTTCGGCGTAGGGGGGGTCTCCTCACAATCCATAGAACACCTAAGGACCTGGTATGCCTCCTGGGGGGGAACCCATGTCTACAACTTATCCAAGATCTTAAAAACATTAGGGGGGCGGAACAACTCCTACTGGTGACTATAGATGTTAACTCCCTCTACACCAGTATTGAGCAGGAGGATGGTCTCATGGGTGTAAGGACAGCATTGTTTGACAAAACTGACCTCAGGCAAGAACAAATACAATACATATTAGAGGGACTTAAAATGGCCATGGAATGTAACTATTTCTGGTATGATAAAACCTATTACGTACAAACCAAGGGGGTTGCGATGGGGGCGCGGTATGCCCCAAGCGTAGCCTACCTCCTCATGAACCTTTGGGAAGATGAATATATCTATGGTCACACCTACCCCGAGATTAGAATGTATAGGAGATACATCGATGACCTGCTCATCCTTTGGGACGGCACTATAGAAACCCTCCAGGCATTCCTATCAGGGCTAGATAATAACAGATTCCATCTGACTTTTACTGGCAAATACAGCAGGGACAGTATAGAATACCTCGACCTAGAGATCTATAAAAATGGAACATCATTACAAACTAAAACCTTCTTCAAAGGAACCGATCGCAATGGGTACATACCTATCTCAAGCTGTCACCATCCAAAATGGAAGGCCAATATCCCCAAGGGCCAGTTGCTGAGGATCAGGAGAAACTGTGACTCAAAAGAGGACTTTCAAAAACAAGCACACACGATAGTGGAAAGATTCAAAGAAAAGGGATACCCACAAGGCCACCTTGAAAAATTGAGAACAGAGGTGGAGCATAGAGATCGCAATGAACTGCTAACACAGAAATCCGAGCGTACCACAAACCAACGGAATCTGTCCTTTATCACAGGATTTAATACCCAGTATAAGGAATTTGAAACTATATTAAAAAGATACTGGCCCATCTTAAAAGAAGATCCTATACTCTCGAAGGCCCTCCCAAAGAAACCCTCCTTCATATACCGTAGAGCACCCTCTCTGAGACACCATCTGGTACATAACATCATAAACCCACCTAAGAAAATAGAGATCTGCCCAGAACTTAAAGGGTTCTATAAATGCCAAAGATGCCTAGCCTGTAGGGTGAGCAAGAAACAGCCACGCAGGAAGACTGAGTTTAAATCTAAAACAGATCAGAAAGTGTACAAAATCAGAGACCTCATCACCTGTAATACCACCCATGTCACATATATCATCGAATGCCCCTGTCATCTCCAGTATGTGGGCAGAACAACCAGACCACTGCGTATACGGATACGTGAACATATCAAGAACATCCGCAAAGCATTCCCTAAACACAACCTGTCCCGCCACTTCGAAGAGTTCCACCATAAGGACCCGTCTGGCCTTATTTTCTATGGAATAGATATGGTCAAGGATAACTGGAGGGGGGGTAATAAAACCACGGCCATATCCCAAAATGAGACCAGTTGGATATATCGATTAGGTACCCTGGTACCACATGGCTTGAATGTGGACATTGACCTCAATTGTTTTCTCTCCAACCCTTGATATAAGGGAGGACTCAGAGCCCACACTTATCCACTGGTTTCCCACACGTCTTATAATTAGTTTTGGTACTACTGGGACCCACTGATCCACTCCAGATGTCACATTAATTTATTCACTTTACTTGGACCTTCACCCCATAAACCCCCCTTTTTTAACCCACACATATCTAGAGACCATTATGTTTATAGATATATATATATATCTTCCACTATTTGTTGTTACAACATATTTATCTTGTTGATATCTAACACCCACTTCAGCACTATCATGTGTCTCACTAGTGGCCCTTAGCGGGATCACTATCTCACACATCACCCATATCGTTTAGTATGGAACCTACCTCATTTGGCCACGATTATATGAGTGGCTGCTACATACATGTCTGCTTATTTTGCTTATTTTGAGTTTCCCGTTTGGGATTTCCAATCTTTTGACCTATTTAGCTTCTGAGATATTTAGTCACGTTGGGGCACCTGACTCTCAGAAGATTGGGTCCAGGATAATGTTCACTACTGTGTATTACTGTTCATTTCTGTGTCCCCTACTATACCTGCGGGCAACATATCCTTAATAAGGTGGATATGTGCGCCCTGCTGTAAAATGTCATTTTTTAATTTTTAATAGCTTTGCTGTTAGCATCCTAGCCGGGTGTTGCATCTCGGCTAAGGATGCAATATACTTGTCACCCAGTAGGGTGAGTCACGCCGTGCTGTGGTAGTAATTATCCCAAGGGCGCCCCTGCCAAACCTCCTCTCGCTGATGCGAATGGGCTATCTGCATCATTATTGGCTGCTTCCCCCCGGGGTAGGATGCGTGACGTAGCACGGCGCGACGCACTTATACCTGCACTGGACGGATGCGCAGTTATGCCTCAAAAGACAAATCCATTTCGAAACGTACGTCAGGCATAGACGCACATACGTCACTTCCGGGTCAGCGTCAGGTGGAGCGCAGCTGCAACGCACGCTGAACACCATACACGCGCATACCCGTAGAGCCCATAGAGTGTGCTACTCAACCGGGCTGTCAGATTGTCTGACTTTGCGTGCCTTTTTTACTTTGCTTTGTTTTTATCTTACTATATCATTTTTTATTTTGTGGCCATTTTTCTGTTAATGGTTATTAGCTCCTGTACATCTTGGCCTGTAGTTGCCCCATGTCAGTGTGTGGCATTGTGGCACACAGGTATTAATAAGAAGCCGAATATTTAATATCGAATTCCACTAAAACTCCAGTGATGTATTATACCCCGAAAATCCACAAGAGACTGGTAAAACCACCAGGCAGACCTATCATCAGTGGTATCAACTCCATCTTCTCACGGCTTGGGGAATACCTTGACACCTTTCTCCAACCCCTGGTGAAACAAGGACAGTCATACTTAAGGGACAGTCTACAACTTATCCAAGATCTTAAAAACATTAGGGGGGCGGAACAACTCCTGCTGGTGACTATAGATGTTAACTCCCTCTACACCAGTATTGAGCAGGAGGATGGTCTCATGGGTGTAAGGACAGCATTGTTTGACAAAACTGACCTCAGGCAAGAACAAATACAATACATATTAGAGGGACTTAAAATGGCCATGGAATGTAACTATCTGGTATGATAAAACCTATTACGTACAAACCAAGGGGGTTGCGATGGGGGCGCGGTATGCCCCAAGCGTAGCCAACCTCCTCATGAACCTTTGGGAAGATGAATATATCTATGGTCACACCTACCCCGAGATTAGAATGTATAGGAGATACATCGATGACCTGCTCATCCTTTGGGACGGCACTATAGAAACCCTCCAGGCATTCCTATCAGGGCTAGATAATAACAGATTCCATCTGACTTTTACTGGCAAATACAGCAGGGACAGTATAGAATACCTCGACCTAGAGATCTATAAAAATGGAACATCATTACAAACTAAAACCTTCTTCAAAGGAACCGATCGCAATGGGTACATACCTATCTCAAGCTGTCACCATCCAAAATGGAAGGCCAATATCCCCAAGGGCCAGTTGCTGAGGATCAGGAGAAACTGTGACTCAAAAGAGGACTTTCAAAAACAAGCACACACGATAGTGGAAAGATTCAAAGAAAAGGGATACCCACAAGGCCACCTTGAAAAATTGAGAACAGAGGTGGAGCATAGAGATCGCAGTGAACTGCTAACACAGAAATCCGAGCGTACCACAAACCAACGGAATCTGTCCTTTATCACAGGATTTAATACCCAGTATAAGGAATTTGAAACTATATTAAAAAGATACTGGCCCATCTTAAAAGAAGATCCTATACTCTCGAAGGCCCTCCCAAAGAAACCCTCCTTCATATACCGTAGAGCACCCTCTCTGAGACACCATCTGGTACATAACATCATAAACCCACCTAAGAAAATAGAGATCTGCCCAGAACTTAAAGGGTTCTATAAATGCCAAAGATGCCTAGCCTGTAGGGTGAGCAAGAAACAGCCACGCAGGAAGACTGAGTTTAAATCTAAAACAGATCAGAAAGTGTACAAAATCAGAGACCTCATCACCTGTAATACCACCCATGTCACATATATCATCGAATGCCCCTGTCATCTCCAGTATGTGGGCAGAACAACCAGACCACTGCGTATACGGATACGTGAACATATCAAGAACATCCGCAAAGCATTCCCTAAACACAACCTGTCCCGCCACTTCGAAGAGTTCCACCATAAGGACCCGTCTGGCCTTATTTTCTATGGAATAGATATGGTCAAGGATAACTGGAGGGGGGGTAATAAAACCACGGCCATATCCCAAAATGAGACCAGTTGGATATATCGATTAGGTACCCTGGTACCACATGGCTTGAATGTGGACATTGACCTCAATTGTTTTCTCTCCAACCCTTGATATAAGGGAGGACTCAGAGCCCACACTTATCCACTGGTTTCCCACACGTCTTATAATTAGTTTTGGTACTACTGGGACCCACTGATCCACTCCAGATGTCACATTAATTTATTCACTTTACTTGGACCTTCACCCCATAAACCCCCCTTTTTTAACCCACACATATCTAGAGACCATTATGTTTATAGATATATATATATATCTTCCACTATTTGTTGTTACAACATATTTATCTTGTTGATATCTAACACCCACTTCAGCACTATCATGTGTCTCACTAGTGGCCCTTAGCGGGATCACTATCTCACACATCACCCATATCGTTTAGTATGGAACCTACCTCATTTGGCCACGATTATATGAGTGGCTGCTACATACATGTCTGCTTATTTTGCTTATTTTGAGTTTCCCGTTTGGGATTTCCAATCTTTTGACCTATTTAGCTTCTGAGATATTTAGTCACGTTGGGGCACCTGACTCTCAGAAGATTGGGTCCAGGATAATGTTCACTACTGTGTATTACTGTTCATTTCTGTGTCCCCTACTATACCTGCGGGCAACATATCCTTAATAAGGTGGATATGTGCGCCCTGCTGTAAAATGTCATTTTTTAATTTTTAATAGCTTTGCTGTTAGCATCCTAGCCGGGTGTTGCATCTCGGCTAAGGATGCAATATACTTGTCACCCAGTAGGGTGAGTCACGCCGTGCTGTGGTAGTAATTATCCCAAGGGCGCCCCTGCCAAACCTCCTCTCGCTGATGCGAATGGGCTATCTGCATCATTATTGGCTGCTTCCCCCCGGGGTAGGATGCGTGACGTAGCACGGCGCGACGCACTTATACCTGCACTGGACGGATGCGCAGTTATGCCTCAGAAGACAAATCCATTTCGAAACGTACGTCAGGCATAGACGCACATACGTCACTTCCGGGTCAGCGTCAGGTGGAGCGCAGCTGCAACGCACGCTGAACACCATACACGCGCATACCCGTAGAGCCCATAGAGTGTGCTACTCAACCGGGCTGTCAGATTGTCTGACTTTGCGTGCCTTTTTTACTTTGCTTTGTTTTTATCTTACTATATCATTTTTTATTTTGTGGCCATTTTTCTGTTAATGGTTATTAGCTCCTGTACATCTTGGCCTGTAGTTGCCCCATGTCAGTGTGTGGCATTGTGGCACACAGGTATTAATAAACTTAGTGCTTTTATTTAAAACCTACTGCACCATCGGAGCTTTTTGTTATTTTTCCCTCTGAGGAACGGAGGAACCCCCCATATCCACACACAAGGAGTGAACCGGTTGGATCAATATCGGAGGAGTACAGTCCTGGGATGAGTGAATACCAGCTGTGATCGGAGGATTCTGTGATTCATGCTTGTGACCCCTGGTGGGGTTGGCTATCTGGTGAGTGGGGAACCCTGAGGGGAGCACCGGGACCACACCGTCGGACGTCTGGCATATAGAAGCACCCCCTTCACAGCAAGATCTACACACTCCCCCCTTTATTTATATCACCACTGTATAGGACTTGTCATGAGAGACTCCATCTCTGCAGCCCTCTGGTTATTTACCTCATATATCACAGCGGCCCTATTGGACTAGCACCACCACCATTTATATTGGGTTGAGCTGTGATACTGTATTGATGCGTATCCAGTGTGGCATTTATGTATGGTGACAGTTATATAATATTGGGCTCTGACATTTATTTATTTATTTATGTATTTATTTTTTGGCTGTACCTCTATACCCCACATACCTACTGTGTATACCTAGTGGGTTAACAGGTCATAGAGACTAGATTTCCAGCATCTTGTTTGTTTTACTATTAGCTTTATTGTCTCCCCTTATTGTGCATACTGTTATATAACCTATTCTGAGGCACATCTAGTTATACCTCATTCACGCACCCTATCGTACTCAACACACATTTTTTCACTGTCTACTGTTTGAGCACATATGGTTCTATAAGCGTTTTTAGGTAGCGCCAATACCCCATTTTTTCTTACTATTTACTCTTACCTACCTCCTCATTGAGGGGTTAGGTTTTAGGGGGGCAGCAACCTATTATTAGTAGTTCTAGCGCAGGTTCTCAATTTATACATTTTACTCTTTCACCTTAGGGTGGAATCTACCTTGCAGCTATGGACATATTTGGTTATATGACTAACAGACACATTGATGTGGGTGGTGTCTTTAGCCAGGAGGATGTCACTAATAGACAGGACATGCAGGGGTTAATGAAGCAACTCAGACATACTATGGAGAAGCAACTTAGGGTCTGGTGGGATATTGCCTCTCTAGAAATGTACATTAAGGAAAAAATTACCCCAAGAAGGCTAAGGTGGGACATCCACCCCAATGACAACATCGATGACGCAGGTCTCATGGGTGAATGGTACACACTATTCAACACATGTGAGAATGAACTTATGCACAAAATTATCAACCGGAGGCGGTTCAAACTGAGACTTATTGAGTCCAGTATCTCAGAAATTCAGAGCCTACTTACCCCGTTTTTAAACCAACAAGACTACAAAGATAAAATGCTGGAGTTACAGGAGATAATCAAAAAGTATGACGGAGACATTCAAGCCAAGAAACAAAAGAAGTTCAAAAGGGACGTCCTAGACTATAAGGACCTGAAAGTATACAAATGGCAGGTAGCTATGGAAGACCCCAATGAGGATCTGGACGAAACCCTTATTGAAGCCAGTGGTATGGACCTAATAGCCCACACTTTACTAGGCACCCCTAGTGCTGAGGAGAGCCCCCCAATATTTAGAGGGGGAAATGGGGGACCAGAACGGGGCCAACCCCAGACTCAAAGATGGCAACAACAGAGGACACGAAAAAGAGTTAGATACCAGAATGTTAACAGTCCTACCATGATGAGAAGCTCCCCTAGCACCTACAATAGATACTCGCCTCTATCTGACGATTATTCTGATGAATACGAATCGGCAGTACGCCATACTCCCAATAGGAGTCAGCAAGACAGCTACTATCAGGGTAATAGAAGGCAGTCACCTCATAGTAGAGGCAGGGACAGTCGGGATTTTCACAGGGGAAGATCACGCAACAGACCACCCGGTCGATGGCAAGTAAGACCAGCCTACAGCAACCCTGGATGGAGAGGGATGAATGGCAACCGAGGGGGTACCCGTGGAAACATCCGAAGAGCAAACGAATATCCAGGACAAAGGGGACAACAACAAACGGAGGAACAAGACCCAACACGGAGCAACAGACATCCCAATCAGGGCACAGGGCCCCCTCAGAGGCACATCCAAAGAGAAAACGTGCCAGAGGATGCAGGGGAGGGAAGAAGAAAAAGACCAAGACAGTACTAGGCAAAGGAATCTTCAACCTCAGTGGCACAGAGTTGTCAACGGAGGAAATGAGGATATTAGACCTAGGCCTTAAGTACGCCCCCGAAAAACCCCTGGACCAATTCGAAGTCTATATAGACTTTCAAAAATTCCTTAGAAAAATTAATTTAAAGAAATATTTCATCACAAACTCAGATCAGCAGGACATAAGAGAATCGCCTTTTACCCACACCAGTTTGAGGAACAATTCCACGTTTAACCCCACCAACTCCGGAAACCAATGTGTCATAGCATTCAAGAAGATGGTAGAGGGGGACCTCAGGAAACTCAACAGGAAAATAAACACCAAGAGTAAAAATATGTGGGCAACGATTAAAGAAATAGGGAAAAAGAATGAAGTGGTCATACGCCCCGCAGACAAGGGGGGAGGACTGGTCATCCTCAGTAAACACGACTATGAAGAGGAGATGAGCAATTTACTTGCCGTAGAGAACACATACCAAAAATTGAAGGGGAATCCTAAACAAAAATATCTAAAACGGCTAGAGAAATATGTAAAAAATGGACACCAGAGAGGCATATTGAGTAAGGAGGAAGCCGAATATTTAATATCGAATTCCACTAAAACTCCAGTGATGTATTATACCCCGAAAATCCACAAGAGACTGGTAAAACCACCAGGCAGACCTATCATCAGTGGTATCAACTCCATCTTCTCACGGCTTGGGGAATACCTTGACACCTTTCTCCAACCCCTGGTGAAACAAGGACAGTCATACTTAAGGGACAGTCTACAACTTATCCAAGATCTTAAAAACATTAGGGGGGCGGAACAACTCCTGCTGGTGACTATAGATGTTAACTCCCTCTACACCAGTATTGAGCAGGAGGATGGTCTCATGGGTGTAAGGACAGCATTGTTTGACAAAACTGACCTCAGGCAAGAACAAATACAATACATATTAGAGGGACTTAAAATGGCCATGGAATGTAACTATTTCTGGTATGATAAAACCTATTACGTACAAACCAAGGGGGTTGCGATGGGGGCGCGGTATGCCCCAAGCGTAGCCAACCTTCTCATGAACCTTTGGGAAGATGAATATATCTATGGTCACACCTACCCCGAGATTAGAATGTATAGGAGATACATCGATGACCTGCTCATCCTTTGGGACGGCACTATAGAAACCCTCCAGGCATTCCTATCAGGGCTAGATAATAACAGATTCCATCTGACTTTTACTGGCAAATACAGCAGGGACAGTATAGAATACCTCGACCTAGAGATCTATAAAAATGGAACATCATTACAAACTAAAACCTTCTTCAAAGGAACCGATCGCAATGGGTACATACCTATCTCAAGCTGTCACCATCCAAAATGGAAGGCCAATATCCCCAAGGGCCAGTTGCTGAGGATCAGGAGAAACTGTGACTCAAAAGAGGACTTTCAAAAACAAGCACACACGATAGTGGAAAGATTCAAAGAAAAGGGATACCCACAAGGCCACCTTGAAAAATTGAGAACAGAGGTGGAGCATAGAGATCGCAATGAACTGCTAACACAGAAATCCGAGCGTACCACAAACCAACGGAATCTGTCCTTTATCACAGGATTTAATACCCAGTATAAGGAATTTGAAACTATATTAAAAAGATACTGGCCCATCTTAAAAGAAGATCCTATACTCTCGAAGGCCCTCCCAAAGAAACCCTCCTTCATATACCGTAGAGCACCCTCTCTGAGACACCATCTGGTACATAACATCATAAACCCACCTAAGAAAATAGAGATCTGCCCAGAACTTAAAGGGTTCTATAAATGCCAAAGATGCCTAGCCTGTAGGGTGAGCAAGAAACAGCCACGCAG
Source organism: Rana kukunoris (assembly GCA_029574335.1). Taxonomy (NCBI): domain Eukaryota; kingdom Metazoa; phylum Chordata; class Amphibia; order Anura; family Ranidae; genus Rana; species Rana kukunoris. The sequence continues at coordinate 348,139,138 of CM056051.1, forward strand.
GAAGACTGAGTTTAAATCTAAAACAGATCAGAAAGTGTACAAAATCAGAGACCTCATCACCTGTAATACCACCCATGTCACATATATCATCGAATGCCCCTGTCATCTCCAGTATGTGGGCAGAACAACCAGACCACTGCGTATACGGATACGTGAACATATCAAGAACATCCGCAAAGCATTCCCTAAACACAACCTGTCCCGCCACTTCGAAGAGTTCCACCATAAGGACCCGTCTGGCCTTATTTTCTATGGAATAGATATGGTCAAGGATAACTGGAGGGGGGGTAATAAAACCACGGCCATATCCCAAAATGAGACCAGTTGGATATATCGATTAGGTACCCTGGTACCACATGGCTTGAATGTGGACATTGACCTCAATTGTTTTCTCTCCAACCCTTGATATAAGGGAGGACTCAGAGCCCACACTTATCCACTGGTTTCCCACACGTCTTATAATTAGTTTTGGTACTACTGGGACCCACTGATCCACTCCAGATGTCACATTAATTTATTCACTTTACTTGGACCTTCACCCCATAAACCCCCCTTTTTTAACCCACACATATCTAGAGACCATTATGTTTATAGATATATATATATATCTTCCACTATTTGTTGTTACAACATATTTATCTTGTTGATATCTAACACCCACTTCAGCACTATCATGTGTCTCACTAGTGGCCCTTAGCGGGATCACTATCTCACACATCACCCATATCGTTTAGTATGGAACCTACCTCATTTGGCCACGATTATATGAGTGGCTGCTACATACATGTCTGCTTATTTTGAGTTTCCCGTTTGGGATTTCCAATCTTTTGACCTATTTAGCTTCTGAGATATTTAGTCACGTTGGGGCACCTGACTCTCAGAAGATTGGGTCCAGGATAATGTTCACTACTGTGTATTACTGTTCATTTCTGTGTCCCCTACTATACCTGCGGGCAACATATCCTTAATAAGGTGGATATGTGCGCCCTGCTGTAAAATGTCATTTTTTAATTTTTAATAGCTTTGCTGTTAGCATCCTAGCCGGGTGTTGCATCTCGGCTAAGGATGCAATATACTTGTCACCCAGTAGGGTGAGTCACGCCGTGCTGTGGTAGTAATTATCCCAAGGGCGCCCCTGCCAAACCTCCTCTCGCTGATGCGAATGGGCTATCTGCATCATTATTGGCTGCTTCCCCCCGGGGTAGGATGCGTGACGTAGCACGGCGCGACGCACTTATACCTGCACTGGACGGATGCGCAGTTATGCCTCAGAAGACGAATCCATTTCGAAAAGTACGTCAGGCATAGACGCACATACGTCACTTCCGGGTCAGCGTCAGGTGGAGCGCAGCTGCAACGCACGCTGAACACCATACACGCGCATACCCGTAGAGCCCATAGAGTGTGCTACTCAACCGGGCTGTCAGATTGTCTGACTTTGCGTGCCTTTTTTACTTTGCTTTGTTTTTATCTTACTATATCATTTTTTATTTTGTGGCCATTTTTCTGTTAATGGTTATTAGCTCCTGTACATCTTGGCCTGTAGTTGCCCCATGTCAGTGTGTGGCATTGTGGCACACAGGTATTAATAAACTTAGTGCTTTTATTTAAAACCTACTGCACCATCGGAGCTTTTTGTTATTTTTCCCTCTGAGGAACGGAGGAACCCCCCATATCCACACACAAGGAGTGAACCGGTTGGATCAATATCGGAGGAGTACAGTCCTGGGATGAGTGAATACCAGCTGTGATTCATGCTTGTGACCCCTGGTGGGGTTGGCTATCTGGTGAGTGGGGAACCCTGAGGGGAGCACCGGGACCACACCGTCGGACGTCTGGCATATAGAAGCACCCCCTTCACAGCAAGATCTACACACTCCCCCCTTTATTTATATCACCACTGTATAGGACTTGTCATGAGAGACTCCATCTCTGCAGCCCTCTGGTTATTTACCTCATATATCACAGCGGCCCTATTGGACTAGCACCACCACCATTTATATTGGGTTGAGCTGTGATACTGTATTGATGCGTATCCAGTGTGGCATTTATGTATGGTGACAGTTATATAATATTGGGCTCTGACATTTATTTATTTATTTATGTATTTATTTTTTGGCTGTACCTCTATACCCCACATACCTACTGTGTATACCTAGTGGGTTAACAGGTCATAGAGACTAGATTTCCAGCATCTTGTTTGTTTTACTATTAGCTTTATTGTCTCCCCTTATTGTGCATACTGTTATATAACCTATTCTGAGGCACATCTAGTTATACCTCATTCACGCACCCTATTGTACTCAACACACATTTTTTCACTGTCTACTGTTTGAGCACATATGGTTCTATAAGCGTTTTTAGGTAGCGCCAATACCCCATTTTTTCTTACCATGCCGGATTTTTATTTAAAATTTTGGCATGGAGTATCCCCTCAGGATTCATACAACACGCAGCAGCTATATTTGGCGGGAATCCAAGTCGGATCCCCGTCGCTTCTATGACGCGCTCGCTGGAATGTGCTTTGTCTATTCCAGCAAGTGCGAGATGTCGGCACCCTGTCGCCGAGAACCAGCGTGATGCTGTCGTGCTGGAAACACATTCTTGGCAACAGGTACAGTAGCAAACCATACGAACCTCTGGACCCCTTTCCTGTAGAGCAGGGGTCTCAAACTGGCGGCCCTCCAGATGTTGCAAAACTACAAGTCCCATCATGCCTCTGCCTGTGGGAGTCATGCTTGTAACTTTTAGCCTTGCAATGCCTCATGGGATTTGTAGTTTCTCAACAGCTGGAGGGCCACCAGTTTGAGACCCCTGCTGTAGAGGGTACAGGCCATTCGAAGATTGCCGAGACCTTCTGAGGATCCATGGAGATCCCCTCTGTGAAGATTATGAGTCCCAAGAACTGGATAGATTATTTCTCAAACTCACACTTCTCTGCTTTGGCATATAAGCCATGAGTTCTTAAAGTCTTTAACACATTTCTGATGTGCTCTTGATGGAGTTCAAGTGAAGCTGAGAAAATGAGTATGTCGTCCAGATAAACGATTAAAACAGGTCAAGGTTTTCCCTTAAGATGTCATTCACAAAATGTTGGAATGTTGTGGGGAGTTACATAGCCCAAATGGCATTACAAGGTACTCAAAGTGCCCAAAGCGTGTTCGGAAGGCGGTCTTCCACTCATCACCTTCCCTAATACGATCCAGGTTGTAGGCCCCCCTGTAAGTCCAACTTTGTGAAAACCTGAGCTGTTGGAATAACTCAGGAAGGAGAGGGAGTGGGTATCTGTTCTTGATGGTGATTTTATTAAGGTCCCAGTAATCAATGCATGGTCTGAGAGAATTATCCTTTTTCTCAACAATGAAGATGCTAGCTCCAGCAGGCGAAAAGGAGGGGCGGATGAATCCTTTGGTTAGGGTTTCATCTATATATTGTCGGAGGGCCTCCAGCTCCAGCTCGGATAAAGGAAAGATTCGCCTCAAGGAAATCAAGGTAGGCTGAGGGGGCGGCGTGACAGGGATCTGGTGTAGGTTGAACTGAGAGACACACTGAAGGGTTGACAGGAGTGGGGATGGCACAGTGTTGGAGACAGTAGGGAGATCAGAAGCTGATTTCCCAGCCAGGGTATCCCTAGGATGGCTGGGAATATTGGAGACCTGATGACATCAAAGCGAAGTAATTCCTCATGGCCTGCAACTGTGGTGGCAAGGATAGGGATAGTCTCCTGAGTGACAGGTCCAGAGCTGGGAGCAGAACCATCTGCTAAATGTACATCAAGTCTTTGATCCTTTAGTTTCAGGTGTATGCGCAAGTTCTTGGCAAGGTTGATGTCCAAGAAACAACTACAGGCTCCAGTGTCAACAATCACCCGCAGCTTGAATTCTTTTCCACCCACCTGCAGAGATATGGGGAGAATTACATGAGTGGATACAGTCTCAGGTGACTGGAGGTACGAGGGACATGGAAGGCTAGATTTTCTTGGGCTCCACAATAGAGACACAAGTTAGCTTGTCATCTGCGTGTTCTCTCTTCAGAGGTTAAAGCAGGGCGGAGTAGGCCAATTTGCATGGGTACCCCCGTCAGAAGTATTGATAGGCTGGGGATTAGAGACTGGGATTGTTGGTCCTGGAACCTTTGGCATTACCCATGTGGGTCAGAAGGTCTGGGTGCGTTCGGACCGCCGCTTCCGAAGCCGTCAGTCTAGTTGGATAGAGATTTGGATGAGATTCTCTAATGACTTGGGAGCCTCCATCCTAGCTAACTCGTCGATGAGAGTCTCGGATAAACCCTGCCGGAACTGGTATATCAGGGCGGCATCATTCCACCCGGTATCAGCGGACCACTTGCAAAACTTTACAATATAATCCTCCACCGGCTGTTAGCCTTGTACTAGGGCATGAAGGGCAGACTCAGAGGTAGCAGTCCGCTGTGGATCATCATATAATGTAGCCATAGCTTTGAAAAGGGTGGCAACTGAATTCAGTACTAAGTTTTGCTCAAGGAGGTTATGAACCCAGGACTGTGGCTCTTCTGATAAGAGTGAGATGATAAAACCCAGTGTGACGGTCTCAAGAAAAGAAATCCTTGGTTGCAGAGCATCCTTCCAGCTGAATGTAGCTGAAGGATAATGAATGTATCAAAAGTCTCATACTGTATGTGAGTGTCTTTTGCATTAACAAATGTCACAGGGCTGACTGAAGGAAAATATATCTTTGGATGTATATATATATCCCTGCAGAGATCAAGTATCACACAGCCAACTCATATGTTCTAAGTCACACTTGACCTATGTACAGTAATATCCTTTTACAGCTAGCAGTGCCTAATAAGAGAAGTTCATCTTTGCAGCAATAATCGTCCAATCAGCTTACATGTATATTTTTGTACAACTCTACCCCTATAAAAGAGAGCTGCTGGAACAGAATAAAGCAGAGTGAGTTTAACCTATCATCGTGTGTCTCGTTACTGCAGGGTTAAATTCATTCTCCCGGTACCGAGGGGTCATCGAATCAAGGTGGTCAGTATTTAATCCTTACAATTTTGGGGGCTCTTCCGGGTTTTAGGTGATCTCCCTCTATCTGCTGCAGCCTTTGTTGTGCGGCTGGAGGGCTCGGAAGAAACCCGCTGTCACAACACACAATTATCAGGGAGATAGAACTGAAGGCTACAGATCAAACAAAGGGAGACGGCCACCTAGAGGACAATCCTTCCCTCGAAATAATATTACCAGGGAACAAGGTAATAGAGAGGTACAAGACAGACCTTGTTATAATTGTGGTCGTTCCGGCCACTTAGCAAGAAATTGCCCTCTACCGGACAGACGGGTACAAGACAGTTCCCGAACTACCGCAGACCGTCCCAAGGTAGAGGCACAACCCAGATTTGACATAGACTGGACCCAACGTACCCGTTGATGGGGCCCGGAGGATTGCTCCCAGGCCTTTACACAAATCACTGACAGTTGGGAGGAATCTCCTTTTATCGCGTTACAAGCCGATGGGAAGTATGCAAAATTCCTAGTAGACAGCGGGGCAACTACCAGTGTATTATGTAGGGATCAATACCAAGGTCCCCTAAAAAGGTCCGATCCTTCAATGGGAATAAATGGGATATCCACCAAAACATATGAAACAATTCCCCTTCCAATACATGATTTAAATGGTAAATATGTCACCCACCATGTATTCAAACTAATACCAGGATGTCCTGTTAATCTCCTGGGGAGAGACCTTTTTGAAAAACTTGGACTCAGTATCCACTCCGGTCCAGAGGGACTGAAAGTGGAATCGGAAGTCATATCCATTGTCCGTCCCATCTTTGTCAGTCTTGCTGCCTTTGACGAATTAGGCACTGTTGACAGTGACATTTGGTCAAAGAATGATTTCGATACAGGCCTTATAAATTGTTCCCCATATCAAGTCACGTTAAAACCAAATGTCCAGCCGGTATTCCACAAACAATACCCACTGTCAAAAGAAAAATTAGATGGTATCAGGCCAATGATACAAGATTTTTTAAAACAAGGCATACTGATCCCTATCTGTTCACCATACTGCACTCCAATAAACCCTATATCCAAGGCAGATGGAACAACTAGATTTGTGCAAGACCTACGGGCAATAAATAACCTAATTGTGCCCCTAGCCCCAATAGTACCAGATGTCACCACGCTTCTTTCCTCCATTCCGGCACACGCTGAATATTTTTCTGTAATTGATTTAAAAAATGCATTTTTTAGCATACCTGTTCACAAAGACACCCGACCTATTTTTGCATTTACCTTTGATGGTCAACAGTTAACCTGGTGCCATATGCCCCAGGGATATGCTGATTCACCTGTTGTGTACAGCATAGTCCTCCAAGCCACATTAAAACCATGGCACCCCCCCCAAGGTTCTGTCCTGCTACAATATGTGGATGATCTCATCATTTGTAGTCCATCAGAGGAGGCCTGCAGGGAAGATGGTTTATCACTGTTAAAATGGTTACATAAATGTGGACACAAAGTGTCATCCAAGAAATTACAATGGTGTTCAAAACAGGTTGAATATTTAGGCTTTGTTCTCAGCCAAGGAGAGAGGAAAATCAATCCTAGCCGTATCCGATCTGTCTTGGGCCTGGTCAACCCAACCACTCAGAAGGAAATGTTATCCTTTCTGGGTATGATAAATTACTGTAGACAGTGGATACCGGATTGTTCCTATTATGACAATATTCTGAGACAAAGCACACTGTCAGATAAGCCCAGAGAGGTTGTATGGTCACAAGAAATGTCTAAAGCTTTTGAAATGTTAAAATTAGCCATGACATGTAGTCCCGCTTTGGGCCTCCCTGATTATGTAAAGCCATTCCAGCTATATGCAAGGGACAATTGTAAAACCATGGCGGGGGTTCTGACACAAGAACACGGAGGCAAATTTAGACCTGTAGCTTTTTACTCAAAGGTAATGCCGGTGTCTGTTCAGGGCATGCCGGCCTGTCTAAGGGCATTGGCAGCCTGTGCAATGATGGTTGAAATGGCTGTTACTTTTACTCTAGGACACCCTACTGTACTGTACACAACTCACCATGTGATCCATCTCCTTAAAGGAGTGCACACTCAACATATGTCTGCCCAACGCCTGAGCGGCTACGAAAACACCCTTTTAGCAAACCCTTCCCTTTCAATCAAGTATTGTGCTCCAAATTCAGGTCCCGCAACTATTCTCAATGCCCTACTAGGGTTAAAAGGAGAATCAGATAATATTCCACTTGACCATGACTGCATAGCCACAGTTTCCACCGAGACTTCACCCAGACTAGACATGGCTACTACACCCATACCTGACTCACAGATTGTGTTTGTAGATGGTTCATGTACAAGGCCAAACGACAACACATATAATGCAGGTTATGCTATTGTCAGCCTACCAGACATAGTTCACAAAGCTAAACCTATCCCCTACCAATCTGCCCAAGCAGCTGAACTAATAGCCTTAACAAGGGCCTGTGAGTTGTTCAAGGACCAACCAGTAACGATCTATACTGACTCCAAATATGCCTTTGGGGTGGTACATGACCACGGAGTCATCTGGGCAAGACGAGGATTTGTGGGTGCAGATGGAAAACGCATCTCCCACTCACAATTAATAAATGACTTACTTTCAGCGGTCCACCTCCCTTCAGAGATAGCTATTTTACATTGTCGAGCTCACACAGGGGGAGGGGACCCAATTTCAAGAGGAAATGCACTAGCTGACAAGGTAGCGAAAGAAGCTGCACTACAACAACTAGCTACTCTGCAACTGCCCATTTTGAAACCTCCCTCTTTAGATGAAACACAACTGTTTGTTGAATTACAGTTCTCTGCCAGCCAAGCAGATCTTAATGACTGGTGTTACCCAGTATTGCAAAAAAGTCCAAAGAGTGGACTAATTTGCAAAGAGGGGAAACCATGTATACCACAGGCCAGTGCACCAGTGTTTATAGCCCAATACCACGGGGTGGGACACAACAGTATAGCGAACACAATTACGTTACTGAAACAAGATTTTTATATCACTGACCTTGCACAGTTAGTAAAAGGGTTTGTGCAGCGATGCATCACCTGTCTTCGAAACAACCCGAATAACCCGAACAAAGCAACTCATCAACATCTAAAATACCCAACAACCCCGTTTACTCACTTACAAATAGATTTCACCCACATTCCCCATGAAAAGGGCAAACAGGAATATGCTCTGGTAATAGTGGACATGTTCTCACGATGGCCAGAGATATATCCCACAAAAGCCAAAGATGCAAAAACAGTTGCCAGAATTTTAACCCAACACATTATTCCCAGGTGGGGATGTCCACTTGAAATAAATAGCGACAAGGGACCGGCTTTTACCTCTAAGGTAAATCTGGAATTGGTAAAAGCCCTCAAAATAAATTGGAAGTTCCATGTCCCATATCATCCCCAGAGTTCAGGAATTGTAGAGAGAATGAATCGCACATTCAAGGACAAACTAAGAAAAGCCACAGGAGGTACCTTTCATAAGTGGAAGGAGGTGCTGCCAATTATTTTAGCAGAAATAAGAATGACACCTCACAAATCTTTAAAATTCTCGCCATTCAAGATTTTAATGGGAAGGCCATTCCCCACACCTTGGGCCAAGAAACCCCTCACTCTACAAGAAGGAGATTTAGAGCAGATTCAGGATCATTATGTCAGGTCACTTATAACAAAACTAGATGAAATAGAGCAAAATATTATCTGTAAGTTTTCTTCTCTCCCTCAGGACAACACCCACCCTTTCAGACCAGGAGACGCTGTGGTGATAAGAAGGTTGTCCAAGGACAAAAAGGCCAAGGATTTTGCTTATGGACCAGAAACCACCGTGGTAGCCGTGACCCACACTGCCGTTTTGACTGAAGAAAATCCGACCCTGACCTCCATCAGGACCTGCAAGAGGTAATAACGGGGACAGAAAGTCCTGACCTCCAACAGTCTGAACCTAGGGTATTAACAGAGGAAGACAGCCCTGACCCAGAAGACCATGACGATCCTGCTATCACCGAACTCTGGCAAACTGTGGCTACTGATAGGACTGGTTTCGGTTTCAATCTTTTCCTAGTCTGGATCACAACTAACTGTATTTATCATCCTGAAGATTTGGGACACATAAAAAGCATCCAACACTCAACAACAGAATAATACACATGACAGACACAAGAGAAATGAAAACTCAGAAAGTTTTACAGATAAAATGTTATTATTGAAGTTTAAATATGCCTATGCCCAAAAGTCTGGATATGAAAAATGTTGGATATGTAGTAAACTCCATCCTAGCACTACTAGGATCCCCCTAATGGCAGTACCTCTAAACTTCACCCCCCTCCTTAATAACACACCTCCTCTCGTCCTTACAGATGTCACAAGAATGCTTTCAAATAATAGCCTTACTTTTCAAATTATTAGTAGAAGTTATTTCCCAGACTGGTGTTTTAGGTTGGGGAACTCCACAAAGGGAGCTGAAGTTTGCCAACAAGCTAAAATTAACTTTTCGATGACTTCAATTGAAAGCCCTTTCTTTCACACTTCAGAACCTGCCTTAAACACCACTCTAATGGACTTTCTTAACTCTAGTTCCACTTCCACAGTAGGAAAATGATTGTCAAGTTTAACATTTTCCAGTCTCTCTGATGAAATAATGACAATATTCAACAAACAACCCCTAGCTTTGGGAAACAGTATTTATATCTGTTGTGGGAAAACATGTCATCCATGGATTCCCATGGACCCTCAGGGATGGTGTTACCTTGCATCACTGATCCCTATAATGCGTGTGTTGGGGGATGATAAGGGAAGACACCTACTAGAGGCCAGTATACATCCCAGATACCCCCTTAAGCATCGTGAAAGACGGGATTTATTCCAAGAAAAGGATATGGCATGGGCATGGTTTCCCTCATGGACTGGGTGGGGAATAGACTTAATGAAAAGGGTGAATAATTACACTGGAATTATTGATGAAATAATGGAAACGAATTCTGATGATATTACTAAATTAAATATAGAAACTAGAGCAATTAGGAAACAATTAGAACTACACGAGTTAGCCATAGAAAGCATGAGTGCTGCTCTTACTGGGTTATGTGAGGTTACAGAGGATTACGAATGTTGCACATGGATACACAACACATCTTTTGAAATACCCGATTACTATGATATTATTGCACAACACCGGAAAGAAGTAAGCAAATTACAAGAGGAAGCTAGAAATATTGCCAAAACATGGAACCCTTTTGCAAACATAGATTCTGGATTAGGAATACTAACATGGTTGAAAGGTGCTGCCATAACCGTTATTATGATTATTCTTTTTGTTTTGTTCCTATATGCTTGTTATAAGCTTATTGTGTGCATAATTTCCAAGACATCCCGAACGCCTGATCCTGTTGCAGCAAATAGGATTTATCCGAGTATGTATTATGATAGAAAAAGGGATTCCACCACGCCCAGTCATTATCAGAAATATTTAGCCAAATATAGAGAAAATCTAAAAGAAAAGGAGAACCATATAATCTGATGGATTTTGTGGTTCTAAGAGGGGATTGAAGGATAATGAATGTATCAAAAGTCACATACTGTATGTGAGTGTCTTTTGCATTAACAAATGTCACAGAGCTGACTGAAGGAAAATATATCTTTGGATGTATATATATATCCCTGCAGAGATCAAGTATCACACAGCCAACTCATATGTTCTAAGTCACACTTGACCTATGTACAGTAATATCCTTTTACAGCTAGCAGTGCCTAATAAGAGAAGTTCATCTTTGCAGCAATAATCGTCTAATCAGCTTACATGTATATTTTTGTACAACTCTACCCCTATAAAAGAGAGCTGCTGGAACAGAATAAAGCAGAGTGAGTTTAACCTATCATCGTGTGTCTCGTTACTGCAGGGTTAAATTCATTCTCCCGGTACCGAGGGGTCATCGAATCAAGGTGGTCAGTATTTAATCCTTACAGTAGCCATCTTGTAAGCTCTGGACTGCTTGTGTAAAGAGCTGTCATCTGTTGACATAGGGCCTCCAACGTGGAAGCACCTCTCTCGGCCTCAGACATCTGGCTGGTTGATACTATCACGTACCTGGTACTAAAGGCCAATGGAGAGAGAGGGCTTCTCTTGTGGCTAAGTTCCAGACCCCCTGAGGGTGAAAACGGGAAAGGTCAGGCCCAAAGAAGCACGGGTCACCTGCTGGACTGTATGCAGGAGGTTCTAGAGTACAGCTAGTATGCTGGTGTAGAATCAGCAGACAGGTGACACCCGTGAGGTGTTGCAGGATTCAGATAATACTGTGACTGGAGCGTGGTCAGAAGAAAGCCTAGGTCATGAGCCGGGTTGGTATCAGAGCAGACGTGGTCAGGTGGATACCTGGAGTCGAACACAGGAAGCAAACAGGAGACATGTCAAGGACAAGTCGGAACGGTAACAGGAGACACAGGCAGTGCCGGGACAAGGTCATTTGGTGCCCAGGGCGAAGATTTCAAACTGCGCCCCCCATCCCCAAAATACAAAAGGCTTGCGCGCCATACTATAAATATCTTTAAAAATTTAATTTTAGGGTATAAAATATTGCACTTAACAGAAAAACATTTAATCGCTTTAGGATCAAAACAAGCCGACTGGCTAATCGCAGCTAATTGTCCTTCTGGGAATTCGAGAAGTGCGGTGACGTCAGCGCGTCACTCCGTCAGCTGATGTCACTGCGCTTCTCGAAATCCCGGGAGGATGGGTAGCTGCGATTAGCTTTAATCACATTGGGACTTTTATCAATGGTGTTTGACTGGGTGCTGATGCCACTAATGCACAAAGGGGTTAATTAATTGCCACTGGTCACGGTCACCCAGGGCCGATCCTACCCGGGGTGCAGTGGGTGCCCCGCACCCAGCGCTGTCATGCGCGAGGCGCCGAGCGAGCCGCCGAGGAGGTTGTTTTTTTTTTTTTTTTTAAATGAGCCGCCGAGCCGCCGAGGAGGTTGTTTTTTTTTTTTCCGAGCGGCCGAGCCGCCGAGCCGCCGAGCCGCCGAAGCAATCCGAGACCCGAGCGGGATGCGACGACGTGACGTCACACGGCCGCTCGGCTCCACCCACCGTGACCTCTGCCACAGCCAACTTCAGACAGCGTGCGGGAGCGAGCGCCGAGCTGCCGCCTGATTCAGCTGAGATTGAGCGCCTCAGCCTGCCATGTCCTGGGTGGGTCTGTACTAATGGGGGGTTATCCTAGGGGAGTCTGTACTAATGGGGGGTTGTCCTAGGGGAGTATGTACTAATGGGGGGGTTTGTCCTGGGGGGGTCTGTACTAATGGGGGGTTGTCCTAGGGGAGTATGTACTAATGATTGGTTTGTCCTGGGGGGTATGTACTAATGGGGGGTTGTCCTGGGTGGGTCTGTACTAATGGGGGGTTGTCCTGGGTGGGTCTGTACTAATGGGGGGTTGTCCTAGGGGAGTATGTACTAATGATTGGTTTGTCCTGGGGGGTATGTACTAATGGGGGGTTGTCCTGGGTGGGTCTGTACTAATGGGGGGTTGTCCTGGGGGAGTCTGTACTAATGGGGGGTTGTCCTAGGGGAGTATGTACTAATGGGGGGTTGTCCTGGGTGGGTCTGTACTAATGGGGGGTTGTCCTGGGGGAGTCTGTACTAATGGGGGGTTGTCCTAGGGGAGTATGTACTAATGGGGGGTTTGTCCTGGGGGGTCTGTACTAATGGGGGGTTGTCCTAGGGGAGTATGTACTAATGGGGGGTTATCCTGGGGAAGTCTGTACTTATGGGGGGTTGTCCTGGGTGGGTCTGTACTAATGGGGGGTTGTCCTGGGGGAGTCTGTACTAATGGGGGGTTATCCTAGGGAAGTATGTACTAATGGGGGGTTTGTCCTGGGTGGGTCTGTACTAATGGGGGGGTTGTCCTGGGGGAGTCTGTACTAATGGGGGGTTGTCCTAGGGGAGTATGTACTAATGGGGGGTTTGTCCTGGGGGGGGTCTGTACTAATGGGGGGGTTGTCCTGGGAGGGTCTGTACTAATGGGGGGTTGTCCTGGGGGAGTCTGTACTAATAGGGGGTTGTCCTAGGGGAGTATGTACTAATGGGGGGTCTGTACTAATGGGGGGTTGTCCTGGGTGGGTCTGTACTAATGGGGGGTTGTTCTGGGGGAGTATGTACTAATGGGGGGTTTGTCCTGGGGGGGGTCTGTACTAATGGGGGGTTGTCCTGGGTGGGTCTGTACTAATGGGGGGTTGTCCTGGGTGGGTCTGTACTAATGGGGGGTTGTCCTGGGGGAGTCTGTACTAATGGGGGGTTGTCCTAGGGGAGTATGTACTAATGGGGGGTTTGTCCTGGGGGGGTCTGTACTAATGGGGGGTTGTCCTGGGTGGGTCTGTACTAATGGGGGGTTGTTCTGGGGGAGTATGTACTAATGGGGGGTTTGTCCTGGGGGGGGGTCTGTACTAATGGGGGGTTGTCCTGGGTGGGTCTGTACTAATGGGGGGTTGTCCTGGGGGAGTCTGTACTAATGGGGGGTTATCCTAGGGAAGTATGTACTAATGGGGGGTTTGTCCTGGGTGGGTCTGTACTAATGGGGGGTTGTCCTGGGGGAGTCTGTACTAATGGGGGGTTGTCCTAGGGGAGTATGTACTAATGGGGGGTTTGTCCTGGGGGGGGGGTCTGTACTAATTGGGGGGTTGTCCTGGGAGGGTCTGTACTAATGGGGGGTTGTCCTGGGGGAGTCTGTACTAATGGGGGGTTGTCCTAGGGGAGTATGTACTAATGGGGGGTCTGTACTAATGGGGGGTTGTCCTGGGTGGGTCTGTACTAATGGGGGGTTGTTCTGGGGGAGTATGTACTAATGGGGGGTTTGTCCTGGGGGGGGGGTCTGTACTAATGGGGGGTTGTCCTGGGTGGGTCTGTACTAATGGGGGGTTGTCCTGGGTGGGTCTGTACTAATGGGGGGTTGTCCTGGGGGAGTCTGTACTAATGGGGGGTTGTCCTAGGGGAGTATGTACTAATGGGGGGTTTGTCCTGGGGGGGTCTGTACTAATGGGGGGTTGTCCTGGGTGGGTCTGTACTAATGGGGGGTTGTTCTGGGGGAGTATGTACTAATGGGGGGTTTGTCCTGGGGGGGGTCTGTACTAATGGGGGGTTGTCCTGGGTGGGTCTGTACTAATGGGGGGTTGTCCTGGGTGGGTCTGTACTAATGGGGGGTTGTCCTGGGGAGTCTGTACTAATGGGGGGTTGTCCTAGGGGAGTATGTACTAATGGGGGGTTTGTCCTGGGGGGGTCTGTACTAATGGGGGGTTGTCCTGGGGGGGTCTGTACTAATGGGGGGTTGTCCTGGGGGAGTATGTACTAATGGGGGGTTATCCTGGGGGAGTCTGTACTTATGGGGGGTTGTCCTGTGGGAGTCTGTACTAATGGGGGGTTTGTCCTGGGGGTGTCTGTACTCATGGGGGGTGGTTTGTCCTGGGGGGTCTGTTCTGAGGGAGGGGGTTTATACTTAGTTAGGAGTCTGCACTGACGGAGGGGGTCTATACTTAGTGGAGGGGGTCTGTAGGGGCGACTATAGGTGGAGGAAGGGGGGCAACACCATGTTTTACCTCAACTGGTGACAACAACCCTAGTGACGCCACTGCAGCTGCGGGCTCTTCATTCCTCCTCCCACTCTCTCTCCTCCTTCTCTTCACGCGCAATGCTGTACTAGCGATGCTTGCAGGGAAGAAATAGAATAGAAAAAGGAGCAGAGAAGAGGATTGTGGGACTTGTAGTTCGAGGACTGGCAGCCCCACTGTAAAAAAGAGACTGCAGCCCACACGGCATGTTCAGCTGAATGGGGGAGAGAGAGAGAGAGCCAGGACCCCAGGAAAGCTTTTAGGGAAGTGCACCCAGGACTCCAGAGGGAGAGGACAGTGCTGAGAGAACACCATCAGAGAAAGAACCCCGCTGCCGTGCGCCACCAGAGGGAAAGCCACACAGCCTAGTGCCATCCCTGGCGGAGAAAGGATTGGAGTCATTGCCAGAATACAGATCTGGGCTCTACCCAGTGGAGTATCCATGAGCAATTCAGATTGAGCTGACTGAGGAACTGTTGTTGGTCAGGTGAGAGCCGATCGGCCATTATCTACTTATGTCAATAGGAACTGCAGTCTCTGACCATCTCCTGTATTATAGCTGCAGTCTCTGACTGTCTCCTGTATTATTCTTCCAGTCCCTGACCGTCTCCTGTATTATTTCTCCAGTCCCTGACCATCTCCTGTTGTATGTCTGCAGTCTCTGACCATCTCCTGTAGTATGTCTGCAGTCCCTGACCGTCTCCTGTAGTATGTCTGCAGTCCCTGACCATCTCCTGTATTATATCTCCAGTCACCGACTGTCTCCTGTAATAGGTCTACACTCTCTGACCAGCTCCTGTACTATGATTGCAGTCTCTGACCATCTCTTGTATCATGTCTGCATTCTCTGACCAGCTCCTGTACTATGATTGCAGTCTCTGACCATCTCTTGTATCATGTCTGCATTCTCTGACCATCTCCTGTACTATGATTGCAGTCTATGACCATCTCTTGTATTATATCTCCAGTCACTGACTGTCTCCATTAATATGTCTACACTCTCTGACCATCTCCTGTACTATGATTGCAGTCTATGACTATCTCTTGTATTATATCTCCAGTCACTGACTGTCTCCTTTAATATGTCTACACTCTCTGACCATCTCCTGTACTATGATTGCAGTCTCTGACCATCTCTTGTATCATGTCTACAGTCTCTGACCATCTCCTGTACTATGTTTTGGGGCACTTTCTAACAGTATCAGAGAGGTTCCCCTCCAGATCTCAGTGTACGCTCTTCCAGTATTTTCTTTATTGTTAAAAGATCATGGGAGGATCCCTAGGCAACAAAGACTTCTTAGAGGAGCATCTTTGTGTTTGAGTCATTGCCACAGAAACATTTGTAAAGGGGAGGAGTTGGTAAGATGACCACGCCCCTTTGTGGGGGCGCCAGAAATATTTCTGCACCCAGGCGCCTGTGACCCTAGGATCGGCCCTGCGGTCACCAATGCATCAGTGACCAATGGCAATACATTAACCCCCTCATGCTTCATATTACAGAAATTTAATAACATTGGTAATTAACCTCCCCTCAGCATTCTCCCCTCCCCCAATCGGATCCAGACGGATCAATAAAACAAAGTGTAAAAAATGCATAACACAAAAAGACCTATTGGGTACTAAATCAAAACCCCAGCGCTGCAAGAGGTTCAGATGAATGTACAAATAATAAGCAAACAACATAAGCAATATCAATAACAGAGATCATTAATATACTACTGAATATTACAACTAAAAACACCAGTGCTGCGCATAATTAAAAATGTGCAAACAAAGCGGAATAGATAAAAAGGAAAAATACCATATATACAGATCAAATTCATCAATGAAGTTCATTCGAATGTGCAAATAACAAATAAATATATAAAATACATAAAAATCAATAGTACCCTACTGGATATTGCACCCAAAAGCACCAGTGCTGCAAATATAAAAAAATTGTGCAAAGCAAGATAATTCCACATGCAGATAAAGTTCATTAATGCGGTAGCAATATTCAAATAAGATGCCCCTGCTGGGTACTGCAACTAAATGCACCAGTGCTGTAAAACATCTAAATATGTGCAAATATGGCGAATAAATAGATAAACCAAATATATTTCATAGGATAATAAAGTTCATCAATAAAGTGTTCTTTTTTGTGTTTCACATCCCGAATCAATGTGTCCAAGCAAATAAATACATCAAACAGATCCCAGCGGTGATAGAAATGCATATATGATGGTGTGATCACTCCATATGTGCTAACAGCTCACCTCAGACCTCACATCAAGACCGTTGATTTTTTACAGCACTGGTGCTTTTGGTTGCAATATCCAGTAGGTTAAGGTTGTCTTATTGTATTTATTTGTTATGTGCAGATTCACTTGAACTTTATTGATGAATTTCATTTGTATATAAGGATTTTTTCTGTTTATCAGTTTATTCTGCTTCATATTTTTAAATACGTGCAGCACTGGGGTTCTTAGTTGTAATATAATCCAGTAGTGTATTAATGATCTCTGTTATGGGTGTTCCTTTGTTATTTGCACATTCAACTGAACCTCTTGTGGCACTGAATTAGGGATAGCCACACAGTCACTACAAGTCCCAGCATGTCCAGGACTCCCCCTTTCCCATGCTGGGTTCCTGTCACTTCCTCACATATGGGATGTTCCCAGAACAGGGGGAGTCCAGGGAAGTCTCAGTCCCCTCAATGTATGGAAGTCCCCCTAGCCATGTCAGTGTCCAGGCTGGACTTTAGAATGCTCCAACTCCCTCCACATACCCCCCACCCCTTGCATCTGACCTCTTGGTGAACTTGCTTGCAGCAACTTCTCTGGCTCCTAATGGCTCCAGCTTAAAAGCACGTATCCCCAGCCGGACCCCACCATGACTGAGGACAGGTGAGGGGGGAGGGAGCGGGGTGGCAGGAGAGATAAGATCGCACTGACTTGCAGTAAGAGATGTAGGAGGTGGAGGGGGCTGCTTGGAGGCAGTCTGGATACGATGTTCTGTGGAGAGCTGATGGCCCGCCCATTCAACTCAGCGGTCCCTGGGGGGGAAGTGGTCTGTCACATATTTTTTTTTCACGTACCCTTCCCTCAAGTAACCCAGTCGCCCACATACAGGCACAGCGGCATAAAACCTGATGTGACAGGGGAAACGTACAGCACAACTATTAGCAGCGCAGGCACTTCACCTGCGCCCCTCTCCCTTCAGAAAATGGTACCGCCCTGGGCACCCGCCCCTTCCGCCCCTGCCTTGTACCGGCCCTGGACACAGGAACAGGAATATCATGAAGATAACACACTGGAGGAGCCGAAGATCAACCAACAAATGCAGACACTAGCAGACTTCCTTATATAGGCCCATGTGACCTGCTGGTAGAGATACTGGGTCCTAAAGTCCTTCTCCTGCCAGAGATGGTGGGTCCTAAAGTCCTTCTCCTGCCAGAGATGGAGGGTCCTAAAGCACTTCTACTGCTTTTGGTTCCCTGACAGTTAAACAAAGTAGGCATACCATCAATCTACTTAAAGACTGTGCATACACTGAGGGCCACTGGCTGGTTACGGCCGATGTTACCTCCCTGTATACCATAATCCCTCACCAATGGGGGATTACGTCAGTTAAGCACTTTTTGAACAGGGATCCCATGTTATGTAGAAGGCAAAAGAGGTTTATCTTGGAGCTTCTCGAATTTTGTGCTACTCATAATTTTTTCTGGCATAACAATCAATACTTCCTGCAAATTAAGGGAGTGGCTATGGTGGCTAAGTTTGTCCCCAGTTTAGCCTACCTTTTCATGGGTAAGTGGGAGGAGGATGTCATCTATGCTCAACCAAGACCTGAATTGGTCTTGTGGGCAAGATATATAGATGATGTCCTCCTCCTATGAAATGGCACCCGTGAGTCTTTGAATTAATTAATGCAAAACTTGAATAATAATGACAGGGGCATTGAATTAAAATTTGAAGACAACAGTCAACAAACTGTTAATTTTTTGGATCTTAGAATTTGGGGGGAAGGTAACTCTTCACTCACTTCCACCTTTTTTAAGACCACTGACCGCAATTCCTTTATACCTAGGGATAGTTGTCATCACAAGTCATGGCTGGACTCAGTCCCTAAGAGTCAGTACATAAGAATGAGACGTAATTGTTCTAAAACTGACAACTTTGGGGTTCAATCCAGAGTCCTAACGGATACACTGGTGGATAAGGGGAATATGGTTCCCTTTCTAAACCGGAAGTTGGACAGGGAACAATAAAGTTGTGACAGATGAATGCGAGAATAGAGGCAATTTCTCTTTTCCTTTTGTCACAGGGTACTCCAAACAAAATTTTTTGATAAAAAATTGTTGCGGAAACATTGGAACATTGTTAAGAATGATTGGGTCCTTGGATCCATTCTCCCCAATAGACCTCAGGTAGTTTTCAAGGGGGTCCCCTCAATTAAGTCAATGGTAGCTCCCAGTGTCTGTAACCCTCCTAGTAATAAACCCATGTTTTTTCAGAATATGATGGGTTTTTACAGATGTAAAACATGCGCAGTATGCTCCATCAATGCTATCAGAGATAAGAAGATCACACATTTTACCTCTCGGAGCACCTCCCATGAGTTCCCAATAAAGTCATTCATCACCTGTTCCACTTCCGGTGTTGTTTACCTTCTGACCCATCCATGTGGTCTTCAGTACGTGGGACATACTGTCAGATCACTGCAGGCCAGATTGAATGAACACATAGGAAACATTAGGAGAGGTTTTAAGGGGCACCCCGTCTCCAGACATTACCTAGATGTACACAAACAAAACCCAAATGGTACTTCCTTTATTGGTATTGACAGATTAAAATTACTCTGGAGAGGGGGGCCCAAGCGACGTGCCATCTCCAAGTTGCAGATGAGCTGGATTTATAAAATCAGATGTCTCAGGCCTTTGGGGCTAAACGCCGATATAGAGATTAACTGATATTTACCATTTATTTATTATGTTTTTCTGTCTTGCTCCAATATTGTTTTTTGTTATGCTTCAATGATTTTTGTGTATCTATTCACACTGTATTGCATGAACGCTTTGTGAGAATACCATAACGATTTTTATCATTTATTACCTCCATATGCCTTTAGTACTGTTGTCAGGGATTGGATGGGAGACTGATTTGATGAGGTCGGCCTCTCTTATATCTCCTGTCCTGGCTCCGCTGAAGATGAGACAGAGGAAGCCGAAGGACAAGAGGGACACAAATGCTTGGAGCAGGAGTTCCTGGGAGAACAGCTTGGCAGGGTTCAGCAGCCTGGAGTAGACTGTGATGAGCTGAGCAGGAACAGGAAACAGCCAGGCAGGTAACCAAGAGTTAACAGCAACCAGGAACATAGACAGGAGCAAGGTCTCAGGGATAGCCAGGTTCGTCAACAGGCGGGCAGTGAGGTACCAAATCATAGACAGAGCCAGAGTCAGGAACGGAGTTGGGTCAGAGATGGGCAACAGTACAGGAACAGAACACAGAGCCATGGTCAAGAGTAGGGATGAGCCGAACATACCCGCGTTCGGTTCGCACCAGAACCGTCGAACAGACCGACCATTCACGCGAACATTTAGAACCCCATTGAAGTCTATTGGACTCGAACGTTTGAATTCAAAAACGCCACCCAGGCTTTGGCCAATTATGGCTCTTCGTTTTTTGCGCGCTGTGATTGGCCATACAGCATGTTTGGCCAATCATCAGCGCGCAATGCCGCAGTGAATTATGGGCTGTTTTGCGTCACTCGAATTTGGCGCGAACGACCACTTTTGTTCGAATTTCGTCGAACGTACGAATCATAGACAGAGCCAGAGTCAGGAACGGAGTTGGGTCAGAGATGGGCAACAGTACAGGAACAGAACACAGAGCCATGGTCAAGAGTAGGGATGAGCCGAACATACCCGCGTTCGGTTCGCACCAGAACCGTCGAACAGACTGACCATTCACGCGAACATTTAGAACCCCATTGAAGTCTATTGGACTCGAACGTTTGAATTCAAAAACGCCACCCAGGCTTTGGCCAATTATGGCTCTTTGTTTTTTGCGCGCTGTGATTGGCCATACAGCATGTTTGGCCAATCATCAGCGCGCAATGCCGCAGTGAATCATGAGCTGTTTTGCGTCACTCGAATTTGGCGCGAACGACCACTTTTGTTCGAATTTCGTCGAACGTACGAACAGACAATGTTCAAGTCGAGAGCAAGCCGGGTCTAAATACTGGGAGGACACACAGGATCAGAGCAGGATGCAGGAACACAGCTGAAGATCAGTCAGCAAGGCACAAGAGCCCTGACTCCCTTTAAATAGGCCATCTGGCACCAAGGGAAAATTAGGCTTGTCCGTGCGTGCGCGCGTGGGCTCTGGTGCGCATGCGTGTGCCTGTTTGTCGTTCTATGGCAAAGGCTATGTGCTTGTGCAAGTCTGTGCTCAAAACATCTCACAGGAATTCCCTGACAACTGTCCTCTACGGCATTTATTGTATTTTGTTTTGTTATATGCATTATATATTTTTCGCATTTCTAGTTTTATTTCCATCACTGGTTCACAATGTTCAATCCCCTTATTAGGGGCCATCATGTCTTCGGTTGTGACAGGTTTTTCTATTTTCTTTATAATTTTTTTTCCCTTCTCCACAGCGTCACTAGCAACGTTGTACATCGTATTGAGGCTTGTTGTTATCATAAGCATTGATGCTTTTAGTATGTTCCACAAGAGGGCACCCAGACGAAAACGAGGTCTGTTTGTCGTTTTGTGGTATAAAGGTGATGGTTCAGCACATCGCCCCTGCCCCTGGAAGACGTCACGTATGACAAAACATGTAGGGCGGTGCCACGACATGCTGACACCATTACGCCATTACACCTCACGTAACCCTGGTACACGGGCCTTAGTTCTTCCTTTCTTTTTTTAATTTTAAGCTTGCCGGTTATTTTTTATGCACCGTTGCGGTTGATCCCGCTTGCTATTTTTAAAGAAAAATAGGCTTTTTTACTGATTTACTACACTATCGGAGCTCCTTGTCTTACTACACTCATGACCTGTTAGCCCACGAGTGACACTTTTCAGATTGGAGTCCCGGCTTCTACGCATTCACTGAGTGCTACAGAGATTGGAGCCAGCGAGGAGAGTTTAGTAACCAAGGAATTCCATCTGTCCCGGCAGATGGTTGTATCTGCTTCCCTGCTACTAGGAGGTCCACCTTCTCTGGTAAGGGAACCCACTCACAGAGTGAGGAAAATCTTCAATCGGGGATTCTCATACAATTTGTTCCCGTCTTCCATCAGTATTCTCTTTTAAAGTTCTATGGACTCAATGTTTTTTGTTTAAGTGTGTTTTTTTTGTAAATGTATTTTTACAACACAGTTCACTAATAAGCGCAACATATTTATTGATTACATGACTATAGGCGGATTGCAGCTAATATATTGGTTATTCTGAGTACTAATAATTCACCTTGCAGCTTTAGGGGTAATTCAGGTAGGAGATAAGACGGCTTATCTCCAGATAAGCAGTCTTATCTCTGCGTTTTATGCGCCCAATCTATGCCACTGATTCATAAAATCAGTTAAGCACAGATTTTCCTTAGATCAGACATGCGTAAGTCTATTACGCTGTCTAATCTTATTTTCATATTTTAGGCTGGCCACTAGGTGGCGTTCCCATCTAAAATATGTAAATGAGCCTATACGCCGATTCCCGAATGTAAGCCCGGCCAGCGCTATTCAATTACGTTGTTTGCGTTAGCGTAGTACCGTCGTAATGTTATGCCTGCTATATAAGGCGCAGGCAATGTTAAGTATGGACGGCGGGCCGACGCATTTTTTCCCGTCGTTTACGTAAAACATTCGCAAATAGGGTTCACGTCGAGATTTGGAGCATGCGCACTGGGAACCAATCACGGCCGGCGCATGCGCAGTTTGTTTGGCACGGGGACGCGCTTCATTTAAATGATACACGCCCCCTACCCGCCGAATTTGAATTTGGCCGGCTCTTTTACACTACGCCTCCTCAACTACAGGCAAGTGCTTTGAGAATAAAGCACTTGCCTGAAAAAGTTGCGGCGGCCTAGTTTAAAAGCCAGACGCTAGGCATTTCTACGTGAATCTACCACTTAGATTTTAGTCTTTTTAGTTTGTTTTGTATATATATAATTTAAATCATTTTTTATATATTTAATTAATCATAAATTGTATTTAAACTTCTATATTAATGTCATCTGTATGTATATATATAACAAATATACTTTTTAGTCTTTTTTATAAAATACTAATTATTCATGTGAGCCAGATGTGTTTTGAATAGCAATGCTCATTTGTCTTGACTAGGCGGTAGTAATATTTTATATCCACAAGATGAGATTACTACTATTTTTCCAATTCCCATTCAACCAATCAAATTCTTTTCAGGGGTATAAATATGACACTCATTCTGTGACCAGGACGCTTCCTGACCTGTCATCATGACAAAACATACTTCGAGGCGCTACCTGGTCATGCTACTACCTTCGACCATTTCCGGTTTCAGGACTCCCAGGTGGTGACACGCACACTGATCCATGTGAGTGAGACCAAATGCGGCGATCGCTTCACAACACACCTGGTTGTAACATGTCTGTTACCTTCAGTGCCGAGGCACTTTTAAAAGTAAGTGGCCATTTGACCTGTGTATTTTTTAAAGTATATTTTTATTAAAACGGAATCACGCTATGGCTTGCCATCTATCATTCTTTTCCTGATCATTCTGGCGGAGTCCTTTCTGGCTTGATCCCATGGTATCAGTACAGACCACAGAACCAAACTGTACTAAAGCTATACCTGGTGGTTTGGTAAGTAGGCATATACCCTTATTTCCACTGGGTGTCATTTTTCCATATCGCTATTGTCGCAGTGGTGATGGTGTAGAATTTCAAGGGACCATATTCACTTTATGGACTTTCACTGTTTCTTACCGCTGGTTGACTATTGCTGCCCATTGCATTGTTTGTTTATACACTTCGTTTTTCCATTGTTCCGGTGGATATATATTATTACTACTACAATTTATGATTTCACTGGTTATTAATTGTATTATTGTATCACAGGTTCTATGAAAATTGAACACTTGGGGCCAGATTCACAGAGCTATTACGCCTGTCTAACTGGTGTTAGACTGGAGTAATTTCAAATTACGCGCGTTTTCTAGCTAGTCGGAAACCTTAAACCATGAATAGACGGCTGCGGGCTTCAATTCGACTGGATTACGTGTTCGTACGCCTTCGGATCTACGCTGCAATAAAATTGCGGCCACTGGGTGGACTTCCCGTTGTTTTCCGCGTCGGGGTATGCTAATGAGCTTTTGCCGGCGATCCCCGAAATTACGATCTTCATTCGCAATCTCTTACGGCACCTTTAGTCATCGTTTTTTTGCGTAACACTATACCAGCTTTTTGCTGCTCTAATATTAGACAGCCCATGTTAAGTATGGCCGTCGTTCCCGCGTCGAATTTCTACGTTTTTACGTAAGTTGTCCGGGAATAGGAATGTTCGTAAACGACGCTACTCAAACAACGAATGACGTAACGGCGTGATTTCGCGCAATGCACGGCGGGAAATTTCTGAACGGAGCATGCGCAGTTCGATTGCCACGGGGACGCGCTTAATTTAAATGCTTCACGCCCCCCAATCGTGTATTTCGATTATGCGGCGAGAAATAGACTACGCCGCCGTAGCGTACGGGCAAAAATCTACCAGGATTCGGTGTAGAGCCTGGTGAAATACGGCAGCGTAGAGTATTTCGATTACGCAGCGCAATATTAAGTGTATCTGAATCTGGCCCATGCACTTTATTTCCTATTTACACTTATTTAGCGCCCCCTTATCACTATACACTACCCACAGTACAAACCGTGTTTTTTTTTAAAAAAAACGCTTTTAGGGGAGCAGCTTTATTTATTTATGTTTTTCACTCTTCCTTTGACCATAGTGCGGAATTCTTTTATTTTTTCATACCCCCAAGTAGTGCCTGGACACTGGGTGGCCTTTAAAACCTCTCCCAATGTTTCCAATGTGCTCATTTAGTCTTACTTGGAGTGGTCGCACCATACGCCCTATGTATTGTAATGCACAGGGACAAGTTAAAAGATAAACGATATGGGTGGTAGAGCATGTGGTAAAAGACCCTGGCCCAGATTCACAGAGCGATTACGCGTGCGCAACTGCTGTTGCGCGTGCGTAAGTCTAAATGTGCGCGTGCGTATAGTTGCACGCGATTCACAAAACAATATACGCCAGAAATCTACGTTTTTTGGTCCGGCGTAATTGAGTTAGACCTTCGCTTCCCTTCGCGCAAAACTGCGCTAGACACACCATTGATTTGCTAGTCAAATATGCTAATGAGGGAGTTACGGGGATTCACAAAAAAACGCAGTTGCTGCGCAGGCTACGCGATGTGCGCAACAGCAAAATGTCCTGTCTAAAGTTAGAGGACCTAAAAGCTGGTCTAAATTTTGAAAAAAAGTCTAATTGTCAGATAAAGCAACACTGTTAGTGAGGAGTTCAGCAGTCACACGTGTTGCCCAACAATCTGTATGCCAACATGCCAGGGGCATCGTCGCGCATAGCTATACTACTGACTTTAGATGAACAAAGAAGGAGGAGGGCACGGAGGATGGCACTAAGGAGGGCACGGGAGATGTTTTTTTTTTTTTTTCTTTGCTTATATAAAATGTACAATTTAAATTAATCTAATACAATATTCTTATCTGATACAAGCCCCTCACTCTTCACTTGATATATCACACACGCATAGACATCTTTGGCATGAGTGATTCTGAGGTGTTTCGCATCTTCAGATTCACCCCTCATGCCATCCTGGAATTAACCACAACCCTGCAGGAGGACATCACCAGCCCAACACATGGCACCACCCATGACACCCATGACAGCTACATATACAATCAGAGCCCCATCCCCACAGATTTCGAACAGAACATGTATGGGGACAGCTGGCTGGTTGGTGAGTGACATGGGAGTCAGGCATGACTATCCCCTCCCGTGATGCACACCTCACAAGTGGCACATGCATGACTAACATCCTCCTGTCTTTTCCCTTCAAGGTGACTCTGCATATGAACTGGAACCCCATCTCATGACCCCATCTCATGCCAGCTCACATTATGCATCTTTGCACGTTAAACACACACATTAATCATGGCACAATGAGAATGCATGCATGCACACCACTGTGGTCCCTAGCACACACACCCCACATCCTCATCAAATTGGATTGGCACCAGTCCACCATGCAAGACTGGTGAGCAGTAACGCCACGTCAAGGCTCCAATTATGTCACTGTACATTCATACACCATTCACACGGACCTGGGAATCACTTCTCCCTGGTCCTGGGGAACCCTTCTCCACCCAAATTGAGGATGACACCCCTTTTCCAGCAGGAATGTCACCCCCACATTCAAACATCATTCACAACCCAAAAAATTCCAAAAATGTCAGCAAAAAAATCAAAAAATGCATAGAAAAAAAAAAATGCATAGAAAAAAAAAGGCAGAGAACAAAAATAAAAATGCTTTCAAACCAAAAAAAGGGGGAAAAAAAAATTAATGCCCTCTGCCTGAGCCACGCCTGGGGCGCCCCCGGCCACGGCCCCGGACCCTCAGGGGAGACGCATGGGGGAGGGGAAAACCTGGGGAAGGAGGAGCAGCCCCTGAGATCTGCCCACCTGGCGGCCTGCCCTCCAAGGCCACGGCTATTCTGTCCAGGGCAGCACCAAGTGTTGCCGTGTTGCCCTGGATAGCCTGGGTAAGGGCCCTCACATCCTGCCCAACGCCTGCTGCTGTAGTTTGCAGGTCATTTAGGCAGGTTGTGGAGGCCCGGGAGTGGGAGTCCAGGTTACCCAGCCTATCGTTGATGGAGGACAGGCTCTGATCCACCCGCCCCATAGTCTGGCAGAGCTGTCTCAGAAGGCGGGTCTGGGTGGCCAGGTTCCTTCTCAGACAGGCGGGCAGGAGATTGGGCGCCCCCCTGGTGCTCTGGGATGACCTCCTGGCTCCAGCTGATGGTTGTGGCCGGGGAGAAGGGGAGGCCCTTGTGAGGGGAGCCATGTTGGGGGAGGAGGGGGGGGGGCTCCCCCTTAGGGAGGGCAGGCTTCTTGCAGCCAGAGGGGAAGAGTCCGCAGATACCAAACGTCCAGTGCCTGCCATGGACTCCTCCTCCTCATGATTCTCCTCCTCCTCATGATCGTCCTCCGCATGATCATCCTCCTCCTCTTGTTCCTCCTCCGCGGACTCTGGCCTTCTTGGGGGGGCCTCATTAGGCTGCTGTCCTGGCGTTGGAGCGGTCAGGCCAGGTGGCCCTGCACCCTCCTGCACAGCTGTGGATGACACAAACCATTCACAGGTTGGAGGATCCACACACTTGCCACATATTCCCTTTCACCCCCTCCCCCACACATGCTACACACCTGAGAGAAATAAAAACCTTACCTGGCACCGCGGGGACCGGACTTGTGTCAAAGCCTGGCAGGCCCTCCACTTCATGCCGGTGAAAGGTCAGGGCCACCACACGCTCCGTCGCTGTAAATCTAATCCGGCATGGTGGGCCCCCTCCTGTGCCCCTGGCATGGGCATTTATTGCGGACATTTTTTTTTCACCTCACGCCGGAGGTCATTTATTTTATTTTCAATCCCAGACCGGGTCCGTGTCTCCCCCTCCCCCGATGAATTGACCTGCTCCGTGATCATATCCAATATCTCCCTCCTCCTGGCCGGGGTGGTGGTGGCACTCTGCGGGCCGTGGAGAAAACGCCCATACTCGCTAATGGCCCGGGCAAGAATTCTTTTTTCCCCCACTGTAAAATTAAGCTTTCTTTTTCTCTCTGTCATACTTCCAAACAAACTCACTAGCAGTCACCAAAAATCAGTCACAAATACAAGCACAACCAATCAGACAAGAACACACACAAAGAGAAAAAGAACACCCAAAAATCACACTAGCACTCAGCAAGAAACAGTCACAAAAAAATCAGATGAAAAAATAAAGCAAGAAAACAAACGCTCAGAAATCTATCAATCAAACAAACAGTCTCAAACACTTATCAAAACTCACTTTCACAAAAATACCAACAAGCACTAGATCACACAGAACACTAATCTGACAACTACAAAACACACTCTAACGAACAACAGAGCAAAAGCACTTGATTCAATGGGAAGGGACACAAAGGGATGTACTTTTGCAATGGAAGTGCGTTTGTGTGTGTCTATTTATGCTGTCTGCGTAGTTCACAACGTTGCCCTAGTCCATTTCCAATTTCACTGATTGCGCTGCTCCCGAGTTGTGAGCATGCGCACAACGGAGCTGACATGGTTTCCTTCACGCGCGCATGCGCGAGTCGGCCGGCCCTTCATTTGCATGGGGTCACGGCTCATTTCAATGTAACACGCCCACGTCCCTCCCAATTTGTATTACTCCTCCTTACGCCTCAGGAAAAAACCTTACGCTTGCGCAATCTCTTGCGCAAAAGCTACGTGAATCGCGGGATTACGCGGCTATATTGCGCAAGTCTAACGGAAAAGTGGTGCGCTACGCCGGTCCAATAATGCGCCGATGTACGTGAATCTGGGCCTCTGTTTCCTCTTTGGGATCTCAGAAATTCCCAAAGGCTGCATGCTTCTTTCCAGTTCATCCTTTGTTGGATAAAATGATGACTGGGTTCACCCAGATTAACTGTTTTCTCCTATAGGCAGTTTTCCCTCCTTTATCCTATGGAGGAAGGTTTCATTAAGACATGGGGGGTACCTGCTATAGATGCAGCTATTTATTCTGCAAACAAAAACCTGACCTGTCCTAGTCAATGCACAGGGTTTTAAGGATCCAACTGATAAAAATCTGGAGTCCCTATTAAAAGCCTCCTCTTCCATGGCTGGGGCTGTAGTACAACCTGCAGTTGCAGCCATTGGTGTATGTCAGTTCCTCAAGGAATAGCAAACAGAAAATTCTCCTGCGCTCCGGTATTTCCTACTATGGGGTAGCGTTATCCCAGTTATGTGTGTATATATATACCCGCAAGTTTCACAGTGAGGGAGTAACTGCAGACCACCGAGGCTCTGAGGAAAGGGGTACGCCCTCGAAAAGGTATCTTCAATAGTCTTGGGAATTCATATGGCTAAGAAAAATAAAAAAAGAATGGAGGGCGCACTGACCTAGTGTGATACCGTATAACAGGGTTTTTATTAAAATATTAAAATCAATAGTTATACTCACAAAAATGAGTTGTAAAACACGCCTTGAAAGACAGCACAGCAAATGTATAGCAACACCAACAGAACACGATGATTACTCAAATCAAATGGTATCTAACCTTTCCTCAGAGCCTCGGTGGTCTGCAGTTACTCCCTCAGAGTGAAACTTGCGGGTATATATATATACACACATAACTGGGCATGTGCTGGAAGGTCATAGGCCACCCCTCCTTCAAAGGGAACTCCCACCAGACACGCCCCCTTCCCTTCCTTCTCTCCCACTCCTCCTCCAGCCACTCCCACCCTCTACAGTGTGACCAGGGGTCCCCTCACAGGGGCCAACCCCAATATATGGCGGGACCCCCCATATATATGGAGAAAAGTGCATCAATGGATCAGAGCACACATGTATAGTATTTTTACACAATGCATATTCATAAACATGGGAGGTGGGAGAGGGGAGAGTTAAGGCATTAGACAGATTGTATCCTCTATTGCAGGTAGTTAGCAGTCCCACCTGTAGAGTTATAAATACCTTATCTGCTGGGGGTAGTGGTTTTCATCTGGGTCCTCTCTGTCCATGTTGGCGTGCGATGAAGCTCACACCCGCTCTAACAGGAAGTAAATGCGTTCCAGCCCTCGGATGGGCCGGAGCGTCACTGCCGCTTCTGCGCATGCGCACGATGTACAGCACACCGCGTGCAGCGACCGCCTAGCGTGCGCCCGTCCGCCACAGGAAGTAAATACGTTCCAGCCCTCATCACTTGAGGGCCGGAACGTCACTTCCGCTCATGCGCATGCGCTCTAGGTACAGCTATCAGTTAAATATTTATTGTAGCTGCTGAGACGGCATAGGAGCGGGTGCATGTTAGCTACAACCACCCACTCTGGCTGACCAGACCCCACGCTACAAAGCATCTCTAATGGGGATTGTCACCAACGTTGTATTCCATATTTGCGGCAATATCTAGAGGAGAGATTCACATTGAAGTGCTCCCTCTAAAAACTTTTACCACTACAGGGAGCACTTCAATGTGAATCTCTCCTCTAGATATTGCCGCAAATATGGAATACAACGTTGGTGACAATCCCCATTAGAGATGCTTTGTAGCGCGGGGTCTGGTCAGCCAGAGTGGGTGGATGTAGCTAACATGCACCCACTCCTATGCCATCTCAGCAGCTAGAATAAATATTTAACTGATAGCTGAACCTAGAGCGCATGCGCACAAGCGGAAGTGATGTTCCGGCCCTCAAGTGATGAAGGCTGGAACGCATCTACTTCCTGTGGAGGACGGGCGCAAGTTAGGCTGTCGCTGCGCGTGGTGCGCCATACATCGCGTGCATGCGCAGAAGCGGCAGTGACGCTCCGGCCCATCCGAGGGCTGGAACGCATTTACTTCCAGTTAGAGAGGGTGTGCGCTTCAGCGCACGCCAACATGGACAGAGAGGACCCAGCTAATGGATGAAAACCACTACCCCCGGCAGATAAGGTATTTAGAACTCTACAGGTGGGACTGCTAACTACCTGCAATAGAGGATACAATCTGTCTAATGCCTTAACTCTCCCCTCTCCCACCTCCCATGTTTATGAATATGCATTGTGTAAAAATACTATACATGTGTGCTCTGATCCATTGATGCACTTTTCTCCATATATATGGGGGTCCCGCCATATATTGGGGTTGGCCCCTGTGAGGGGACCCCTGGTCACACTGTAGAGGGTGGGAGTGGCTGGAGGAGGAGTGGGAGAGAAGGAAGGGAAGGGGGCGTGTCTGGTGGGAGTTCCCTTTGAAGGAGGGGTGGCCTATGACCTTCCAGCACATGCCCAGTTATGTGTGTATATATATATACCCGCAAGTTTCACTCTGAGGGAGTAACTGCAGACCACCGAGGCTCTGAGGAAAGGTTAGATACCATTTGATTTGAGTAATCATCGTGTTCTGTTGGTGTTGCTATACATTTGCTGTGCTGTCTTTCAAGGCGTGTTTTACAACTCATTTTTGTGAGTATAACTATTGATTTTAATATTTTAATAAAAACCCTGTTATACGGTATCACACTAGGTCAGTGCGCCCTCCATTCTTTTTTTATTTTTCTTAGCCATATGAATTCCCAAGACTATTGAAGATACCTTTTCGAGGGCGTACCCCTTTCCTCAGAGCCTCGGTGGTCTGCAGTTACTCCCTCACTGTGAAACTTGCGGGTATATATATACACACATAACTGGGATAACGCTACCCCATAGTAGGAAATACCGGAGCGCAGGAGAATTTTCTGTTTGCTATTCCTTGAGGAACTGACATACACCAATGGCTGCAACTGCAGGTTGTACTACAGCCCCAGCCATGGAAGAGGAGGCTTTTAATAGGGACTCCAGATTTTTATCAGTTGGATCCTTAAAACCCTGTGCATTGACTAGGACAGGTCAGGTTTTTGTTTGCAGAATAAATAGCTGCATCTATAGCAGGTACCCCCCATGTCTTAATGAAACCTTCCTCCATAGGATAAAGGAGGGAAAACTGCCTATAGGAGAAAACAGTTAATCTGGGTGAACCCAGTCATCATTTTATCCAACAAAGGATGAACTGGAAAGAAGCATGCAGCCTTTGGGAATTTCTGAGATCCCAAAGAGGAAACTGAGTTCCTAGAGGCTTCAACAGGAGGCAATTTGTAAGTGGCACGCACCATCTCTGCATAATATTGCACCTGCATTTTTAGCGACTGAGAGGTAGCAGGAATCCCCTCATCTTCTGAGTCCTCAGACAGCACATGATCCTCATCTCCAAAGAGGGATTTTTCACCCTCAGAAGGCTCATCTGATGAGAGTGCCAGAGCAGATAAAGGGGATCTACCCCGTTTTCTGTTACCTTTCAAGGAGGTTGCGATAATAGTAGAAATCCTTCCTTCTAAGCCATCCAAAGCAACTTTTAAAGCATCCTCAGTGACATATACAGGAGCTGCCATAGGAGAAGCTTCAAAACCAGACAGGAGCTCATCCTTGAGGCTGCTATCAGGCTGACAGAGGGGGGTGGTAGACTGCAGGAAAGCTCAGAATCCTTAGTTGTACGCAGGGATTTTCTGGTGCCTCTTTTACTAGCCTCTTCTCGGGACATACTCCTTACTGCAAAGCAAAGGTACTATCCACAAAACAAATGCAATCACTGTTGTGCTATAGTCTTACAATACACAAAATATCAGCTCACTGCACAACCTGATGCCAAGTAGGAGTCTTAGGTTTGCCTGGTTCAATCCACAGGGATGCTTACAGCCCACAGCTCTGTGTCCATACCACTTTACAGAAGGCTTCTGGCATGCTGCCTCTTGGCACCTGCACACAGGTGTTCCTAGTTTGTGCATGGGCACTAGCAACCACGGCCCTCCCCTATCCATGTCTCACTAAGACAGCTAAAGGCACGCTCCCGGCGTGTGCCACTTTCATTGTGGTGCCCAGGAGAACAAAGAAAGGGGGGAGAGTTTACTTGAATACACCAGGTATGCACTTACTTCCTCCAGTCGTGAAAACCAGGAAAGACATCCTACTCACAGAAGATAATACAAAATAAATTATCTTCTTCTTACCTTATCCACGCCACAGGAAAAGCTAGTTCCAGCTTTCACCCATCACGGCAGGCAAGTTGTGCCAACCTTCAGGTTTATCAAGGGTTCCATTAGAGAAAACCTCATACCTGGACCTGTAGAAGACTCTGCCAGACACTTTTTGTGCCACAGATGTATTAGTACACCAAAGTCTGGATCCCAGAGCCGAGACCTCCACAGAGAGACATTATAGGCAAACCTTGTTTCTTCATTACATGAGGCCTGTGTACCACCCATCTTAGGCTTTTGATATCGGCCTGAGGTATGGATCCGGTTATAGCACCTAGGCCTCCGCAGACAGACCCCAAAGCACCTTGTCCCCATGTTGATGGGGACAAGGGCCTCTTCCCGACAACCCTGTCTGGTGGTTGTCGGGGTCTGCGGGCAGGGGGCTTATTGAAATCTGGAAGCCCTCTTTAACATTCATTGTCAATCACGGTGCCTGATGGACCTGAAAAATTGTAAAAAAACAAAACGCTCTGCCTCGATGCCAGGGCTCCCGCTGACTGCTGTCTCTTCGCTTTGACAGGTGTTATATTGGCAAGGGCTGGGCCACCTAGTGACGACCCCACCCCATTCTGATGTCATGTGATGTACCCGTATGGCCACGCCTTTGCTTGTAAAAGAACTGTAAATGCGCACAGGATTCACGCTTTTCTGTCTGTTACAGCGTGATGAATGCGCTTACTCTTAGGAATGGTAGTTTTACCTGAACAAGCTCTCCTGTCTCATAACTTGCTTCTGAGCATGCACAGGTTTTTCACGTTGTTAAAGCCCACACACGATCATTTTTTACAACCCGAAAAACGACATTGTTTAACCCGTCGTGAAAAAATAGAGCATGTTCGAAAACATTTTTAAAAAAAATCAGAACCCGAAAAATGCTCTGAAGCCCACACACAATCTTTTTTAATGACATTTTTTAAAAACTTTGTTTTTTACAAGCCGATCAGACCTTGAAGGACTCAAATCCCACAGGGGGTATCACACCTACTAAAAGATTGGACTAGGCAAAGACCAAATAGCCAATGCACTTTAGTTTGGTTGATTCTATTACATTAACTCTTCAAATGCATGCAATGGTAAGTAAGTATTCAATAATATTATGGTGTGGTATTCCTAACATCACACACTAGGTAATGTGCAGTCACCTAAAAAAAAAAAAACATGAAAAAAATAAATAACATGCAACAGACATGTAACTGTAAATGTTCAATACATGTAACTTTACAGAGCAGTAGACATTACTCTGTAATACTCATTCATAACTGCATTTGTTAGCAAAAGAAGAAAACAAACTAGGACTACTAATTGAAATATACATAAATAGATGCATACGATGTAGAGCACATCTCACATAAAAATGTTTTATTCACATTTATATGATCCTGGCTGCAGTGCAGTTCCATATAACAAACTTGGGAGCAATTGGCACTTGTAAATGCGCTGAAGTGCTGCTTTGATATTTACAAAGGTATGTTCTCCGGGATTAACTCTCTTTTTCACTTACATGTTCACTTAGTGGAAGTTAATTGGCTTAATTGGGAGTAACTAAATGTAGAGTAACCATTGCTTCCCGGTTTTCCTTATAAATCAACCCCACTGTTTATTTGTTCCAGTATTTTTTTATTGTCCTGTTTTTGTAGGTGATTGACTAAGTTGGCCTTTTTTTTTATTTCCTAAACAAAGTCAGTTTACGTGTGAGCCTGGGTTTATTTTGTCAAACTGACAAAAATGCATGGCCAGAGAAACAGTACGATTAGAGTCGGTTCACACTGGGGCGACACGACTTCCAGCATGACTTTCAGAAGCAACTCCGACACGACTTGAGCATGAACCACAGGGCGATCTGGGGCGATTTACAACACGACTTGAAGTCCTTTTCAGGTCAGGAGACATTCCAGTGGCCAATAAAACAACAATCAGCTCTGGGAGAGGGAAGGGGAGGGAGAGGTTTGCCTGAGAAATGTATGTTATCTTGCTGGAAAGTAGCTTCAATTAAAACAGTGATCAGATTTGGAAGCGACTTCCATTGAAATCAATGGGTACAAATCGCCTAGAAGTCTGATTGAAGTAGTACAGGAACCTCTTCTGAAGTCGGAGCGACATGAGTAGTGTGTATTAACACCGCTCCCATTCACTTCCATTGCTTTTCTGGACAGCGCAACTTGGGACGACTTGAGACGACTTCAAATCGGATCCCAAGTCGCCCCAGTGTGAACCGACTCTTACAGTAAACTCCTGCAGTGTTAAGTAGAAATGTTCTGTTTATGTATAAACTGTTTTGCACTAAGATACAAGTCAGCCACAAACTTGAAAAACTAGAATGTCAACAGAATGCTGAAAATTAGAGAGGTATTTACACAACAGAGATCTGTTTGTTTTTTTCTCTTCTAAAGCGTATCTTTAAATGAAAATATTCCTGAACATTAATTTCTTCTTAGAACATTCATTTCCTCATATACCTTTTTATCAACACCCGCTTTACCTAACTATCTATTTATAGGTAAAAGCTTTTCAAATTGCACAATAAACTATATTGACCAAGTTTCAGTTTGTAAAAAGTGATCCTCACCCTAATATAACAGCCACTATGATTATGAACAAAACAGGCTTTAGGTCTAGACTTTCAATATAAGGACACTTACCTCTCCAGGGATCCAGTGATGTCCTTACCTGAACCAACTCTTTAGTCAGCTTCGTGTGCAGGTGTCGGCATCTTAGGTAAAGGAAACTGGTGGTGAAGCCTTCCGGCTTCACAGCTTGTCTCCTACCGCACATGTGTGAGCCGTGCTGCACTTTGTGAATGGTGATCTGACCAAAAGTTAGAGCGGGTACCTATCAAAATCAGGTACCTATTCCCCCCCCCCCCCCCACAAAAAAAAGGTGCCAAACGTGGCAGTGGAGGGGGATACAGAAAAGCGGAACTTCCCTTTTTATGTAAATTTGAACTTTAACATCTTGTGGGTCTTGGTTATCCCTTTCTCTTTACATAGCAAAAACGTTTGACATTAGAAAAGCAAGTTAGCTTATCTAGGAAAATAATAAGGCTCTGGGACTAAACCCCTTTAAGGCTCTGTTCACACGTTATTTGAGATGTGACTTGATTGCAGCAGTGTGAACCTAACCCAAAGCTGCATATGGATATAAATTTGGCTGGTTTAGCAGGGACAGGCTGGATTTTGATCCGTGTATGGGCTAGCTGGTAGCCAGCAGCACTGATCATTGTATTCTGCCAGTGTGAAAAGCTCTCCGCTGGCAGAATACAATAACTCAGAGGTAAGGATGAGCTTCATGTTCGATTCGAACACATGTTCGAATCGAACATCGCCGGTTTGATCGTTCGTCGAAAAACGAACAAAACGGGTCGTTCGCGCCAAATTCGATTGACGCGCGACGGCCCATAATTCACTGCGGCGTTGCGCGCTGATGATTGGCCAAGCATGCACCATGACCCCGCATGCTTGGCCAATCACAGCGCCCAAAAAACAAAGAGACCTAATTGGTCAAATCCTGGGTGCTGTGGCCAATTAGGGCTTAGGGCTTTAGCACACGTCCCACACTATAAAAGGCTGCCTCCCGGGAGGCCTCGTGTAGTGTGTTCCGGCTTGCTTTACAGAGAAGTCAGACAGACAGTCAGAGAGAGAGATAGATAGAGACACAGGGCCAGATTCACAGAGCGATTACGCCGGCGTAATAGGAGATGCGCGGCGTAAGTCTAAATTTGCGCATGCGTTTCGATGCTCCGCATCCCCAAAACGAGATACGCAAGAAATCTACTTTTTTTTGTCCGGCGTAATTTGCGATAGACAGGCGCATCCGTCCGCGCAAAACTGCGCTAGACACACCATTGATTTGCTATTCAAATATGCTAATGAGGGAGTTACGGGGATCCACAAAAGAACGTTGGTGCAGCGCAGGCTATGCGCTGTGCGCAACAGCTGCACGGCCTGTCTAAAATTAGACCATATAAAAGGTGGTATAAAATTAGACAATTCGTCTACATGTCAGAGAAAGCAACACTGTTAGTAAGGAGCTGAGCAGTCACACCGTGTTGCACAACAATCTGTATGCCAACATGCCAGTGGCATCCTTGCTCATAGCTATACTACTGACTTTAGATGAGCAAAGAAGGAGGAGAGCACGGTGGAGGGCACGGTGGAGGGCACGGAGGAGGGCACGGGAGAGGAATTATCATTTTTTTCCAAAAACAATTTCTTTGCTTTTATAAACATTTTGAGCAGAAATATACATACATATATACATCAATACATAACATACAAATTACAAACACAGTCTCACTATCTTTCAATAGCCCTTTAAAACCTTGATGGATATAATAATCTAATCTGATACAAGCCCCTCACTCTTCACTTGATATATCACACATGCATAGACATCTTTGGCATGAGAGATTCTGAGGTGTCTCGCATTTTAAGATTCACCCCTCATGCCATCCTGGAATTAATCACAACCCTGCAGGAGCCCAACACCAGCCTGCAGGAAAGGGCCTACAGATTGACATAAGTGATGACCTGACCCCTGAACCAGACAATCCCACCCTAACCGAGGCTACCCCATCTTCTGAGGGAAGAGCAGTCAGGAGACAGCTCACATTAGGCATCTTTGCACGTTAAACACACACATTAATCATGGCACAATGAGAATGCATGCATGCACACCACTGTGGATCCTAGCACAGACACATCACATCCTCATCTAATTGGATTAGCACAAACCCACCATGCTGGACTTATGAGCAGCAACGCCACGCCATGGCTCCAATTATGTCACTGTACATTCATACACCATTCACACGGACCTGGGGATCACTTCTCCCTGGTCCTGGGGAACCCTTCTCCACCAAAACTGAGGGTGACACCCCTTTTCCGGCAGGAATATCACCCCCACATTCCAAAAACATTCACAACACAAAAAAAAATGTCCAGCAAAAAAAAAAAATTCCAGGAAGAAAAAAACATAAAAAAAAGGGGGAAAACAAATTAATGCCGCTGGCGTGAGCCACGCCTGGGGCGCGCACGGCCACGGCCACGGCCCCGGCTCCTCGGGGGAGACTCATGGGGAGGGGGGGTAATCCAGGGAAGGAGGAGCAGCCCCTGGTCTCTGCCCACCTGTCGGCCTGCCCTCCAAGGCCACGGCAATTCTGTTCAGGCCAGCACCTAGTGTTGCCGTGTTGGCCTGGATAGCCTGGGTGAGGGCCCTCACATCCTGCCCACGTCTGCTGTTGTAGTCTGCAGTACGTTTAGGCAGTTTGTAAGAGCCCAGGAGTGGCAGTCCAGGTCCCCAAGCGTATCCTTTATGGAGGACAGGCTCTCCTCCATCCGCCCCAAAGTCTGACTGACCTGTCCCAGATGGCGGGTCTGAAGGGCTTGGGCCCTTCTCAGATTGGCGGGCTCGGCCACCCCCTGGTCTTCTGGGACGACTTCCTGCCTCCAGCTGAGGCTTGTGGCCGGGGAGAAGGGGAGCCCCTTGGGAGGGGAGCCCTGTTGGGGGAGAAGTGGGAGGGGCTACCCCTTATGGAGGGCTGGCTGCTGCCAGCCAGAGAAGAAGACTCCTCCAAAAACAACAATCCACTGGCTGACATGACATCCTCCTCCTCCTCAACCTCCTCCTCTTCAACCTCCTCCGAGGACTCCGGCATTGTCTGGGGGTCCTCATCAGGCTGCTGTCCTGGGGATGGTGCGGTTAGCCCAGATGGCCCAGCACCCTCCTGCACATCTGTGGATGACACAAAACATTCACAGGTTGGAGGATCCACACACTTGCCACATATTCCCTTTCACCCCCCCCCCCTACATGCTACACACCTGATAGGGCAAAAAAACCTTACCTGGCATCACGCCTTCATGACTGGAGTCATAGCCAGGCAGGCCCTACACCTGTTGTATATGAAAGGTGTGGGCCACCGCACGCTCCTCCGATGTCAGCCTAACAGGGCATGGTGGTCCCCCTCCTGTGCCCCTGGCATGGGCTGCCAGGGGCACAGGACCGTGTCCGGGTCTCCCCTCCCGATGCATTCACCTCGTCAGTAATGTGCTGCAAGATCTCATGCCTCCTGGCCGCGGGGGTGTTGGCACTCTCCGGGCCGTGGAGGAAACGCCCATATTGGGTAATGGCCCGGGCAAGAATTTGTTTCTCCCCCAAAGTAAAATTTAACTTCCTCTTCCTCTCAGTCATACTCATACAACAACTCTCTCCCAAACAGTCAGCAAAAATCACTCACAAAAACAAGCAGGAAAAATCAAGCAACAAAACAAACAAACAAAAATCTATCAACCAAAAAGTCTCACAAGCAGTCACCAAAAAACACTTTCAAATATCTTCTACAAAACACTAGATCAAACAGTCCACAAATATAACAAAGACAAATCACAACGCAACAAACAACAGAACAAAAACACCTTGCTGTATAGGGAGGGATACAAAGGGATGTACTTTTGCAAAGGAAGTGTATTTGTGTCTGTCTATTTATGCTGTCTGCGTAGTTCACTAAGTTGCCCTGGTCCACTTCCAATTTCACTGGTTGCGCCGTTCCCGAGTTGTGAGCATGCGCACAGAGGTGCTGACCATGGTCTGCTTCATGTGCGCATGCGCGAGCCGGCCGGCCCTTCATTTGCATGGGGTCACGGCTCATTTCAATGTAACACGCCCACGTCCTTCCCAATTTGAATTACTCCGCCTTACGCCTCTGAAATAACATTGCACCGGCGCTAATTTCTGCGCAAATCAATCGAGAATACGGTGATTGTGCCGCTACATTGCGGCAGTCTAACGTAAAGGAGGTGCGCTACGCCAGTCAAAAAATGCGCCGATGTACGTGAATCTGGCCCACAGTGTCTTTTCTACTAGATAGATAGATAGATAGATAGATAGATAGATAGAGTAGGAAGGCTAGTAGTCAGTATAGTTAAATTTACAGTGTGTAGAGAATATACATACATCCTTCGGAGTTGTACATATTTTTATACACTATATAGCTTAGCTAGATCTGCTATTAGTATTTGTCAGGCAGGAGATTGTGCTGTTTTTTGTGCTGATTTGTGCTGATTTTTGGCCATAAACACAGTCGATCATACTGCATGTTGCATGTTTGCTGTGTTGTTTTTGGCCATAAACACAGTCGATCATACTGAGCGTTGCACGTTTGCTGTGTTGTTTTTGGCCATAAACACAGTCGATCATACTGCACGTTGCACGTTTGCTGTGTTGTTTTGCCCATAAACACAGTCGATCATACTGCACATTGCACGTTTGCTGTGTTGTTTTGTCCGTAAACACAGTCGATCATACTGCACGTTGCACGTTTGCGGTGTTGTTTTGCCCATAAACACAGTCGATCATACTGCACATTGCACGTTTGCTGTGTTGTTTTGCCCATAAACACAGTCGATCATACTGCACATTGCACGTTTGCTGTGCTGTTTTGCCCATAAACACAGTCCATCATACTGCACGTTGCACGTTTGCTGTGTTGTTTTGCCCATAAACTCAATTGATCATACTGCACGTTTGCTGTGTTTTTGCCCATAAATGCAGTCCATCATAGTGCACGTTTGCTGGTTTTGCCCATAAACGCAGTCGATCTTACTGCACGTTTGCTGTTTTTGCCCATAAACACAGTCGATCATACTGCACGTTTGCTGTGTTTTTGCCCAGAAACGCAGTTGCTCTTACTGGACAAGTGCTGTTTATTTCTGATTTTGTCCTGTGCAGGCTATTAAAATGTCTGGAAGCACAACAAAGAAAGGCAGAGTGTCACAAGGGCAAGCAGGCTCTGCATCTAGAGGCAACGCTGGTGGTGGACGAGGTGCATCCTCTTCAGCACGTGGCCGCTCGTCCTTATTTTAGGGAGCTGGCCGTGTTGAGCCTCAACATGCAGAGAAAATGGTAGATTGGATGACCAAGCCGTCCTCCTCATCCTCTCTCACACAGACTGATCTTCGTTTGTCTGGCAAAGCAGCTGCCAAGGCTTCCTCTTCCCTCTGTACCATGCCATCACACAATCCTTCCCTAGTCCCACCGTGTCCTCCTGAGGAGTCCCCCGAACTGTTTCAACACAGTGTTGGGTACATACTGAATGAAGATGCGCAGCGTTTTGAAGGCTTCGATGATGGAACACAGATAGAGGAAGGTGTGAGTCCAGGGAGAGGGGATGGCCGAGAGGGACAGCAATCTGGCAGTGATGTTCCCCCAGCTGGAGCATACTGCCAGGTTTTTGACAGTGATGAGGAGGGAGGGGATAGTGAGGTCACTGACTCTACCTGGGTGCCTGGTAGGAGAGAGGAGGAGGAGGAGGAAGAGGAGGAAGAGGAGGAGGACGAGGCACAGGCACATCTCCAAAGAGGCAGGATGCCCTCCAGGGGTCAGCTTAAGGGCACACCAACTGCATTACAGCGCACATCTACGTCGCTTGTGCATGTCGCTGCTGTGTCTGACCGGTACAGCAAAAGTTCCTTGGTGTGGGCCTTTTTTGAAACATGTCCACAAGATCCTACCTTTGCTATTTGCAATATATGTTGCAAGCGTATATCTCGCATGGCCAAAACATCAACCGCCTGAGTACCACATGCTTGTCCAGACATATGTCGACCT
The DNA here is from genome assembly GCA_029574335.1 of Rana kukunoris. NCBI lineage: Eukaryota > Metazoa > Chordata > Amphibia > Anura > Ranidae > Rana > Rana kukunoris. The sequence continues at coordinate 348,180,222 of CM056051.1, forward strand.
GCCATGCAGCTCGTTGGCAAGCACACCAGAAAGACCCACATCAAAGACAAAAGCGTACCTCCCCTTGCCCTTCTGGGACCTCCAACCCCACTAGACCCCCAGTCCTCTCTGAAGCCTGCAGTGAAGGTGTAGAAATAGGTGTGTCACAACCTAGTAGTAGTAGTACATGCAGGCAATCTACTGATAGTACCAGGCAAATTTCCCTGCCCCAGCTGCTGCAGCGCCGAAAGAAGTACAATCCCAGCCATCCACATGCCCAGCGGTTGAATGCTAGCTTAGCAAAATTGCTAGCACTTCAACTGCTACCTTTTCAGTTGGTAGATTCTGTCCCCTTCCGTGAGTTTGTGGAAGGTGCAGTACCTCAGTGGCAAGTACAAAAACGCCACTTTTTCTCACGGAAGGCGATTCCGGCTCTCTACCGGCATGTGGAAGGCAATGTCCATGCCTCGCTGGACAGGGCGGTCAGTGGTAAGGTGCATCTTACCGCTGACTCATGGTCCAGCAGGCATGGATAGGTACGTTACCTGTCTTTTACGGCACATTGGGTGACTCTGCTGGCAGCTGGGAAGGACGCCGGGCAAGGTACGATAGTTTTGGAGGTTGTTCCTCCACTACGCCTCCAAAACACTACTACTGTTTGTGACACACCTCTCTCCTCCACCCCCTCCTCTTCTTCTTCCTCTGTGGCCTCCTTCTGTGGTGATGTTTTCTCAGAACCAGCCGAGCTCTGTAGGTGTACGAGGGGCTACGCAGGAATGCAGGCCAAGAGATGCCATGCAGTGCTAGAGCTGGTGTGCTTGGGAGACAGGAGCCACACTGGGGAAGGGGTTTTGTCAGCTCTGCAGGGTCAGGCTCAGAGGTGGTTGACGCCACGCCAGCTGAAGCCTGGAATGTTGGTCAGCGATAATGGCACCAACCTCCTCTCTGCCCTGTGACAGGGAAAACTCACCCACGTGCCCTGTTTTGCACATGTCCTGAATTTGGTGGTGCAGCGGTACTTGGGCAGGTACCCGGGCTTACAGGATGTCCTGAAGCAGGCCAGGAAAGTCTGTGTGCATTTCCGGAGGTCATATAATGCCACTGCTCGGCTGACAGACCTCCAAAGGGAATACAACCTGCCCAAGAACCGCCTAATTTGTAACATGCCCACCAGATGGAACTCTACGTTGGCCATGCTGCATCGGCTGCACACGCAGCAGCGGGCCATCAATGAGTACCTGTGCCGGGGGGGCGTGGCCAAGAGCGGCATTTGTGAGCGGACGTGTCTCACAGAGCTCCCTGGAAGCATACTTCATTGATCCTTCTCCCGGCCGAAATACCGATCGATTTTAACACAGGATAACGTCTGGCAGCACAGCCGCACTCGAGGCACACATTGATCCACTCACCCGCCCGATCACCGGCATGATGACCCGCAAACAGCTCAAGGGAGACGAGCTGCAGGACTTACAAAATGGCGCCGCGGCATCCTGGAAAGCGCGAGGAGACAAGAAAGATGCGGGTAGGAACCCCCCAAGACTCCTAAAGCCCAGGGAAAAGAGGTAACTAAGGACATGGTGTATTATGCACAAAAACTTAACAACATAGCAGACCATACCTCTGATGAGGAGCTGGACGCTGAGCCAGACATCTTCCAAGCACTGGCGCCGGGGCCTCCTTCCTCATCACAGCAGGCCTCAGCCCAGATTACACCTACAGTGCATACAGGGGAGGTGGAGGAGGATGAGGGCTCTGAACAACCCACGCTGGCTCAGATTCTGAGAGCGGTGAATAAATGCACAGAATCGGTGCAGACGCTGCAACAACATTTTGGGGGATTGAAGGAGGAGGTGGGACTGATCCGCCATGATCTCCAAAAAATCAGGGAGCGCACCACGGCGGTGGAGGGCCGTGTCAGCGAGGTGGAAGACAGGATGGCCCCTCTTGTTAGGGAACTACAGATCACAGCCAGAACAGCGACTGCTAATGAGAACCGCAACAAAGACATTGAGAACCGTTTGAGGAGGAGCAATGTGCGCATAGTGGGCCTTCCTGAAAAAGCGGAGGGCCGGGATCCTACCGCGTTTGTGGAAGCCTGGCTGCAAGAAGTTTTTGGCAAAGATGCTTTTACACCCTTTTTTTCAGTGGAGAGGGCGCACAGAGTGCCACCCAGACCTCTCCCCCCTGGTAACCCGCCACGAACCATGCTTGCTAAACTTCTCAACTTTAAGGACAAAGAAATCATCCTGAGACTGGCCAGAGAACGGCGCAACATTCAATTTAATGGAGTGCGGGTATCCTTTTACCCCGATTTCTCAGCTGATGTGCAGAGGCGTAGGGCCAAATTTGGGGAAGTAAAGAGGAGATTACAGCGCCTACGAGCTAACTACGCAATGCTCTATCCTGCAAAACTCTGGATCGTTGCAGGAGGCAGGGCCCAGTTTTTCGAATCAGCGGCGGATGCCTCATCGTGGCTGGATATGAATGAACACGTGATTCGCCAGGTGGAGAGACCGGCGGCGGACGAGGACTGATTTATCCTAATCTGCTGGACTGAGTACAGTGATGGACCGGGAGAACAATATCTGTAGAAAGGGAAAGAAGGCCTTCATTTCCCTAGCCAGGATCGGAGCGAACTGAATTATTTACTGACCTGTCTAGTTATTCATGCGACTTGGATCACACATGGAGTGCCCAAGAAGGCGCAGGAAAGGAGCCATGGGATGCACGTTGCGTCCGTGGCAAGTTAAGGGCTCAGGTTTAGCCCAGCAGCAGTATTCTGCAAAGTTGATGTTTTTTTTTTGTTCTTTATATGGTTTCACTGTTTTTTTTCTTTTTTTGTTTTTTTTGGATGTTGCTCTCTTCCTCACACACCCAGAAGGACTGTCCTCCCAGAATCACACTCCCAGCCGCAGGACTGAGGCTCCCCGGTCTAAGCACGATCTAAGCGGTGAGATATGGGTAAACACTCCACACTGGGGTATACCTGACTGTTTGAAGTTGATGACCCATGTCCTGCTACTCCCTTTTTTTTTTGACTGTTTTGCATTTTCACTTTCGTTCACCCAGGAGGACGCTGATTTTACATTAGCAAAGCTATATGTTATGTGCCCGCTGGTCAGGCTGGGGGGAGAAGGTGATTGTCACGACGGGTGGAGGTTTGATATGACATGTGATGCCGTTTTAACTGAGACATGATGACGGGGATTGCTGTAATTTCATGGAATGTACGGGGTTTGGGAGATCCACTTAAACGTACTATGGTGTCCACCTCCCTCAGGAAACATTTTCCAGCTATATGTGTCCTGCAGGAGACTCATTTGACTCCGGACACTAAGTCATGGATGGGGTTTGCTTGGGCAGGTTGGACATATCACTCCACTCACACCTCATTATCAAGGGGTGTGAGTGTATTGATACATAAATCTCTGGACTTTCAGCTAATAGACTCTAGAATTGACCAGGAGGGGAGATATGTGTTCTTATTATGCAAAGTATACCAATTGACGCTCATTCTAGCTGCAGTATATGTTCCTCCTCCATTTAGCCCACAGATATTGCGCACCCTCCTGGCCTTTCAGCTGTGCAATCCTGGTTTCCCTTTGGTGGTAGTGGGCGATTTCAATGGGATTATGGACCCATGTTTAGATAGACACCCGGCCCCGGGGGGAGCCCCGGGGATGACAAGGTCATCCATGGCAAAGTTTATGGAGGAGGTGGGGTGGGTGGACCCATGGAGACTAAGGAACCCCCTGGAGAAACAATTCTCATGCTTCTCCAAGACACATATGTCTCTGTCCAGGATAGATCTGTATGTGTGCTCGGCTTCTGCAACTCAGTATGTAGAGGGTATACAGTATCTCCCCCGGTGTATCTCAGACCACTCCCCCATCTTACTCTCCCTGAGAGTTAGGCCACTCACTACTCTCCCGCGGGCACCGTGGAAGCTTAATGCCTTTTGGCTTAACCTATTCCCCTCACATGAAAAAGTTGAAAAAGAGATTGTGGCCTACTGGCAGAGGCACGCAGATCATCCTGGTACAGACACTGCCTGGGATGCTTTTAAGGCCTTCCTGAGAGGAATTTTCATTGCGGAGGTGAATGCCATTAAACACCACACGACAGAACAAAGGGAACAGTTAGCACAGATGGTAAAACGCTTAGAGGCGGAATATATTGCCAACTCTGGGGAGGGCTCTAGGGAAGCATGGATAGTGGCGCAGGACGCATTGACCAGACTTGACTCCTCTAGGGCTGACAAGAAATGTTTTTTTTCCAAAATGGCTTTCTACGAAGAGGGGGAGCAGACAGGCAAACTCCTGGCCAAGATAGTGCAATCACAACAGACGTCCCCGTCCATTGGAGCTCTGAGGACTGAGGGAGGACAACTTGTAAACACTCCCGACCGGGTGATGAGGGAACTGGTCAGATTCTATTCTGACCTGTATGAATCGAAACAAACACACACTAGAGAGGAGACTCGGGAATTTCTGCAAGGGATAGAGCTACCGTGTTTAACGGAGTCCCAGGCGGAGTCCCTTGAGGCTCCTATCACCATTGAGGAGATGATAGAGGCGGCTAACTCTTTTCCTAATGCTAAGGCACCAGGGGATGATGGCATCCCGATCGAAGTATACAAACAGTATGGGGAAGTTGTGCTCCCGAAACTGCTGCACACTCTGAACGCGGCCAGGGAGTCACAGCAGCTCCCAGACTCCATGAGACAAGCAAACATAGTTTTGCTACTTAAACCCGGGAAGGATCCACTAGATCCTGGCTCCTATAGGCCGATTTCGCTCCTGCAAAGCGATATAAAAATACTAGCAAAGGTCCTTGCAATAAGGTTGAATAAGGTGATAGCGGCAATCATACACACAGATCAATCTGGTTTCATACCGGAGAGGTCTACTGCTATAAATCTCAGGAGATTGTTCGTAAATATGCAGTCTACAGCAGATAATATGGGGGATAGAGCATTATTGTCTTTAGATGCCCATAAAGCTTTCGATAGCATAGAATGGCAGTACCTGTGGGCGACACTGACCAGATTTGTATTCGGGCCTGTGTTTCAGTCCTGGGTGCGGCTCCTGTACGACTCCCCCTTGGCGGTTATTAGAGAGGAGGGCAGAGTGTCTTCTCCCTTCCCGCTGCACAGGGGGACCCGGCAGGGTTGCCCCCTGTCGCCTTTGCTGTTCGCGGTAGCCATAGAACCGTTAGCAGCCCTGGTACGGTCCAACCCCCTGATTACGGGATTTCAGTATGGTCTGACGCACGAAAAGATTATGTTATACGCGGATGACACCATGCTGTTATTGGGGGACACGTCGGGTTCCCTCCGGGAGGCAATGTCTGTGGTTCAGACCTTTGGTTCCTTTTCTGGCCTACTGATTAATTGGACTAAGTCCGCAATAATGCTCTTGGACTCGGTGAACCCGCAGGACCCCACATTGCAGAATATCCCGGTGGCGACTAAATTCAAATATTTGGGTGTCTGGGTTACCCCCCAGCCGCTTGACTATGTCACTCTTAACCTCACTCCCTTAGTAGGCAGAATTAGAGACAAAATTAAAATATGGTCGAAATTGAAAATGTCCCTAGTTGATAGAGTAAACCTCACAAAAATGGTGTTTATGCCCCAGTTGCTGTATATTCTTCATAATACTCCCATGGTAGTCCCCCTCAGGGTCTTTAGGATCATCAACTCCCTATTTCGTTCATTTCTTTGGCTTAATAAGCCCCCCAGGATCAAACTAGAACAACTACAAAAACCTAAGGAGATGGGAGGGCTTGCTCTCCCAAACCCCTGGTTGTACTACCTGGCAGCTCAATTACAACACATTGCTCGAGCTATGAGTAAGGGACCGGGGGATCCGGTAGTGGACATAGTACAGCACATGACGGGCATGGACAGCATGGTGACTGGACTCGAATCTTTACAATGCGCCAAGTCGAATAAACTTTTCCCCACATACACACTAATGCAAAAAATTTGGAATAAAACAAGACAACTACAAAACATAGAGGGTTTTACAGGGCACAGCCCAATTTGGAACAACCGCTACTATGAGGAGCTGATGTCTTTGACATGCGGCGAGCGCTGGAGGAGATACGGGGTCACGCATCTGGTCCATATCTTTTCCGGGGGCCGTCTGCTCACTTTTGCGGAGCTCCGGGAGAAGTTTGAACTACCTCAGGCAATGCATTTCTACTATCTGCAGCTGAGTCACGCCATTAGGGCCCAGGCCGGGAACAACCCCTGGATACTGTCCCCCTCCCCGATCTTCCACTTTATGACTGGGATAACTGGTTTCAGGGGTTTCATATCAGGCGCCTATGCCATGCTGCTGTCGGCGTTTCTGCCGGGCATCCCCGCCAGGGTGGTGACCTCATTGGAGAGAGACGTGGGTGCTTTTGAGGAGGAACAGTGGGAGGAGGCACTGCTAGCTATTCGGGGTTCCTCACTTAATGTGGCGCAGCAGCTGTCACAACTGTATATTGTCCTGCGGGTACATTTCACGCCAGCCAGAATGCACAGGATGGGTTTGGTGGATGATGATTCCTGCCCTAGATGTGCCAGGGATCGTGGAGACCTCATCCATCTGATGTGGCGATGCCCTAAGCTGCACCTATATTGGGTGGGGGTTCTCAAAACTCTGAGTGAGGTCTTTATGGTTCAGGTACCGCAGACCCCTAAAGTGTGTATCTTGGGTATCATGGATGATTTGCCAATTGAGGACAGTTCGAAGGAAGCCGTTGGCAGATCCCTCTTCCAGGCCCGCAAACTCATTCTTACCCATTGGAAAGATGTGGATCCCCCTAGATTAGGGGAATGGATAGCTCAGATGCAATTCACACTCAGGGCAGAGAAATATATCTATCAGCACAGGAAATGGAGGGGAAGGTTCGAGTTATTGTGGGCCCCCTGGTGAAATACCCCGGGGCTGGCTCCATTAGAGCTGGTACTGGACAGGCTGCTCATATAATAACTGGGAGATACGGGGACTCAAATGGTATAATGAGGCATCATGTGGGGGAGAGGAAGGGAGGGTCAGGGGCTTGAGTCATTGCCCACGCTTGAGTACGATATTGGGTGTGTGAGTTCACAGCTATTTTTCTACCTGTACTATTGTGGACTATGCTGGTTTAGTAAAGGGAGAGTGTAGTGGGATAGATGTTTTGTGAGTGTATTGTTATCTTTTTATGCTGTTTGAGGATGGACAAAGGCAAATCGTTCAAATTGTTTGTAACTTTGTATTGTTACCATATTATTCAATAAACATCCTTTTTTGAGAAAAAAAATGAGTACCTGTGCCAATATGGCAGCAGAACTGGGTCAGGGGAGCTTGGTTTTTTTTCACCACGCCAGTGGGCCTTGATCAGGGATGCATGCACTGTCCTGTCACCATTTGAGGATGCCACGAGGATGGTGAGCAGTGACAGTGCATGCATCAGTGAGACTGTCCCTCTTATTCACATGTTGGAGCACACGCTATGTGGAATAATGGACAGGGCCCTTGAGGCAGAACAGGGGGAGAAAGAGGAGGACTTCCTTACCTCTCAAGGTCCCCTTTACCCAGACAGTGGTCCTGCTTGCCCACCTAGCACACAGGAAGAGGAGGAGGAGGAGGAGGAGGATGATTGTATCAGTAGCATGGAGGTGGATCCTAGCACTCAGCATCAGCAGCAGCAGTCTTCAAGGGATCATTTACAGTCCCAAGGAACACGTGGACTTTTACGTGGCTGGGATGAGGTGCCTGTGGATCCTGTCGTCCTCAGTGACCCAGAGGACTGTGCCCCGAATGCCTCTGCAAACCTACGCTGCATGGCCTCCCTGATCCTGCAAAGCCTGCATAAGGATCCTCGTGTACGTGCTATCAAGGAGAGGGACCATTACTGGCTGGCAACTATCCTTGATCAACGTTACAAGAGTAAGGTTGCGGACCTTAAGTTGCCATCGCAGAGGGAGCAGAAGATGAAACTTCTGCGGGAGGCCTTGCAGAAGGGTCTGTGCAATGCATTCCCAGAACCGGGGGGATTACCAAAACCTGGCTCTGGACAACGTCTTGCTGAGGCTTCGGTGAGTCACAGAAAGAGCGGTGGAGAAGGTGGCCGTCTGACCGATGCGTTCAGACAGTTTTTTAGTCCGCGTCTGGTTTACATGGTCCGGGAATACCTAGGGGCAAGATCCGACTTGGTCAACTTCCCCACCAAAAATCCTCTGGCTTACTGGGTCTTGAGGATGGATCACTGGCCAGAGCTTGCACAGTACACAATTGAGCTACTGGCTTGCCCTGCATCCAGTGTTCTTTCAGAACGCACATTCAGTGCTGCTGGAGGCTTTATGACCGATCACAGGGTGCGCCTCTCCACCGACTCTGTTGATCAACTGACATTCATCAAAATGAATCAGGCTGGGGCGTGGCCTGGACATGGCTGAGTGAGGCTGCTTTAGCTCTGAGCTCCCGGCCTGGACCCTCTTTATGCCGGCCAAACTCGCCCTGATATAGGCATGCAATCAGCGAAGAAACATACCAACAAGTCAGGCACCCGTGTGACCCATTCCGGTGCAGCAACAGGCGATCTCCACGACTATTTTCACCGGCAACCAAAGAAGTCGTCCGGGGCTAAGGCCACGGCACCACGAGGAGCAGCGTGCCAAGACTCGCCTGAGGAGCCGGGAAGCTGCGTTTGGGCTCTTATCCCCGACCGCACGGACTCACCTTCAGACCTGCTGCCAACGTTGGGGATCCCGGACCTCTCCATGGCGTCCCCGGCCTCCCCCACGGGAGGATCGGCGGCGGAACAGGACATACGTGCCCTGCTGCAGGCCCTCCCCACGCGCTCAGACATTGAGGCCCTCATTCTGCGGTTGGAGGAGACGCACCGCAGGGACTTTCAGGAGGTGAGGGCTGAGGTGTCCACACTCACGGAGAGGGTGACGACCGGAGAGGCATCGCTGGTGGACCTGGAGAGTAGGGTGGCGGGCCTGGAGCGTTCGAGGGACCAACATCGGCAGACGGCGGTATCCCTACAGCTCCACCTGGAGGATGCAGAAGATAGGAGCCGCCGCAATAATTTGCGGATTCGCGGTGTACTGGAGACGGTGTACTCCGCGGCTCTAGACGGCCAGCTACAGGGACTGTCCTGCGACATTCTGGGGGTACCCGAGGAGGAGGTGGAGGTGGACCGGGCGCACAGAGCACTAGGCCCCAGGGCGCAGGAGCAGGACAGACCGCGCGACGTGATATGCCGCCTGCTGCGCTATGCCCAAAAAGATCGCATCCTCCGTCTGGCGTGGGAACGCGGGGAGCTGGAGATGGAGGGATCCCAGATCAAAGTGCTGCCTGACCTGTCTAGAGCAACCCTGCGCCGCAGGGCAATGCTGAATGAATGAATGAATGAAAACTTGTATAGCGCGGCACATGCGAACTGAATCGCCTCTGGGCGCTTGTTGTTCCTGTCTCCTTTGATATCAAAAGAGAAAAGTCTTGACCTTTTTCCTAAATGCTAGGTGGTTCTCCTCCAACCGAATGCTGGTTGGTAAAGCGTTCCATAGTCTGGGACCTTGGATCACGAATCTTCTTTGGACTTGAAGTTGGCTTTCGGAACCTGGAGCAGGTTCTGATTCGTGGATCGCAAAACGCGATTGGGATTATGCGTTTTTATTATTTTGCATAAATAAAGGGGGCATTCCCATGGACACATCTATGCGTAAGACAGAGAGCTTTAAAAGCAATTCTGTCTTTAACTGGCAGCCAATGAAGGGCTCTCAGTGAAGGTGAGATGGATTCCCAGGGTTTTTTCCCAGTCACAAGTCTAGCGGCCGTATTTTGAACGACTTGCAGACGAGCGATTTGGTACTTGGGGAGGCCGAGGTAAAGGGCATTTGCATAATCCAGTCTGGAGTTTACAATAGCTCCCACCACGACCGCTAAATCTTCTTTAGGGATGAACGGAGTGAGTCTGCGTAGTAGGCGCAGTAGATGGTGAGATCCGCTGACTACTGACCCTATTTGTGCGTCCATTGTCATAAAGGAGTCAAAAATGACCCCTAGGCTTTTGACTTTGGCGCTAGGGTTGATGAGCTTGCCCAAAATAGGCGGAGGGGTCCACGCTGTTGAAGGTTGATTCCTACGCTTGGCGTGAAACAGAAGAAGTTCTGTTTTCGCTCCATTGAGTTTAAGATAACTCTTTGTCATCCAATCCTCTATCAAGGAGAGGCAAGTCTCTAGATTGAGGTGGTGATCCTGTCTATTGCAGATGCGGAAATACAATTGTGTGTCGTCTGCGTATGAGTGATAGAGCAGTTTTTTGCTGCTGATAATCTCAAAAAGAGGACGAAGATAGATGTTAAACAGCACTGGTGACAGAGGCGATCCTTGAGGGACTCCGCATGTTACTGTGTGTTTTTCTGACGTAAAAGGTCCTAACTTTACTGTTTGCGATCGGTTTTCCAGAAAAGAGGAGAACCAAGATAAATCGCCTTCTGCGACTCTGGCTACTTCAGCAAGCCGAGTCAGTAACAGTTTGTGGTCTACAGTGTCAAAAGCTGCACTTAGGTCCAACAGAACTAGAAGACAAGATTCTCCTTCGTCTGCGGCCTTGAGAACATCGTCCCATACTTTCAGCAGTGCTGTTTCCGTCCCGTGTCCGGGACGGAAGCCTGATTGCAATGGGTCAAGTAGCTTGTAGGTATCTAGATGCTGTTGCAGCTGTTGTACCACTACTTTCTCCATTATCTTAGAAAGTACGTTGAGGGTTGTTATGGGACGGCGGTGGAGTGGGTCCTTGGGGTCCAGGGAGGGTTTCTTCAGGATGGGTTGGATTATACCCTCTTTCAACTGTGTGGGCACTTTGCCCTCCAGAAAAGACTGGTTGATAAACTGCGTGATGGGAGGAGCCAGGATGTCGGCGCATTCCTTCAGCAGTTTTGTGGGGATAATGTCATTCGGCGCTGTGCTATTTCGCAGAGTACAAATGACATTCTTAGTGGTCTCGATGGAGATGGGTTCCAGGGTAAACTTACCTGATAACGGAGAATTACTATGGGTGCTGTGTGGGAGGCTGCAGGGGGGGCTAAGGGGGGAATTGTTTTGCTAAATGCTTTCACGGATTGCCTCGATTTTATTAATGAAGTAATCCGATAGTTCATTGCAAAATTCTTGTGTATCCGAACTGGGGGCTTTGATGCATTCTGGTTCCATGGTCTGGGTGACCATCTTGAAGAGTTCGCGGGGGCGGTTAATGGCACCGTTGATAGCCTCCGAAAAATAATTTTTCTTGGCTTGGAAAATTCCTTTGTGGTATTTTCTTGTCGCTGCCTTGTAGATGGATAGGTTTAGCTCTGAGGAACATCTTTTCCAGGCAGATTCTGCCCTTCTGCGTTCTTGCTTCAGTGACGACAGCTGGTTGTTAAACCAGCTGCGGTTGTTTTTCCGGATGCGGGTACTTCGTTTCGGCGCTACCAAGTCAGCTGACTGTAGCATAGCCGAGTTAATGGCTTCCAGTGTTTCAACGGCCGTTTGATGCGGCTGAGTTGTTTCTATTTTTTCCTTAAAGTCGTTTTAAAGAGTTCCGAGTGGAGCTTCTTCTGGCATCTAGTCCAGTGTGTTGTCACTGGATTTGATGTTTTTGTTGCAGGGGGGATGGTGGAAATCCTGAATATAATTGCATGGTGGTCTGTCCATGGCAACTTTTAATTTTCCCAAATCTTTATTTCCAGAGATTGTCTGAAAATAAGATCAAGTGTGTGACCTGAAGCATGTGTGGGCCCACATACTAATTGCTGCAATCCTAATCCTTCCAGGTGGTCAATACAGGCGTCGGCAATGGGGCCTAGTGAGGAGTTGGCCCAGAGATTGAAATCCCCGAGCAGCAAAAGATGTTTGCTGATGAGGGTATAAGTGGAGAAGAAATCTGTCCATGATGATAGCAGCTGCGATTTTGGACCTGTCCTAGATCTAGCAAAGGAAGGCGGCTTTACGTACAGGTGGGGCTACCCCCTATCGGTCACCTTTCGGAAGGACGGACAAGCCTACACCCTGCAGACGCCGGCGGACCTACCTGGTCTCTTCAGATTCCTAGGGGCAGACCAGATACCGGTGCCAGATTGGCTCCAGCTCTTGCCGAGATCGAACGGGAGATCGGGCCCCTTTGACCTCAGGGCCCCGGCCCAACCACGCCAGCAGCGGCAGGGGAGGAGGAGGAGGAGAGCCCCTTCTGGAGAAGAACCCTGAGTCTGACCTGTAAGTAGGCCCTGGGCCACACTCCATTGACTACCCCTGCTTGCACCCCTCTACTAGACGCTGTCCGATACCATGGCCATCGCTGCCCCACCTGGGATCAGTCGAGCTAAAGCTCGTTTTGGATGACACGGAGGTGCTGTGCCCTGGCCGTCTCCCTTCACCCCCCCCCTTCCGCGGGTCTGTTGAGCTTCATAAGGGGATTTATGCTAACTGTCACATGTTCAGGGCCGAGTTTATCCCCAGTCTTCCCCATTAGTATCCCCTGGTGGGGGTGGAGGGAGGGGGCTGGCAACCCCTTAGTCCGTCCCGCTACGCTGGACCCCCCAGAGATGGGCTGCGGTACACCTGGGGGAGAGCTCTTCACGCAGCTTGCTGGGGACACCATGTTTGGGCCTGGAGCCGTGGGATGGGATAGGCACGGTCCGGCTGATTGCAATGACGGATCCCGGGCACCGATCTACCCCCTGTTGTCACCAGGTTATACCATGTTTTTGTTTTGTTATACTCCAGGGGATGATATGCTACTGCCACTCAGCTGTTTTGTGAGGGAGAATTGGGAACGTGACGCAGCAGTGTTCCCTGGACATCGGCCCGTGCCCCATGTTGGAGGGAGGGGGGTGAGGGTTGGCTATTTATCATCTTTCCGCTCCACGGGGCTGCTACAGCTCGGCTCAACGTGAGGGATTCCTCTTCCGGAGTCTTCAAGACGGGGGCTCGTGACATGCGAGAGGATGGTTGGAGCTGCCCCTGCGAGACACTTGCTCAGTAGCCTTATGGGAGACGATGGTGCTATGTGATTTTGTTGGGTGGGGGGCTGTGGTGGCGACACATGTTTTCATGCTGGATCTTATGGTTCACTGAGCCTTGGTGGACGGTATACAGTGGAGGGGAGTCATCGGTGAAACAGGTTCTGGAGTCATTGGGGTGGGGGTCTACTGGTCACGATTACATTACACTTTGACGTGGAGGCCACTCACACCCTCTATGTGTGCTGTGTGCCCCATGAGGTTGAAGGGGGATTGTTGTCATTATTGCTGCTATTGCTGTTGTTGCTATTATTACTGTTACTGTTATGGTTGCTCTTGCTATTAAGGACTTTCTCATATGCTCGTGGGTCTCAGGCTGATTGCTGTGCCTAGCCTACCCTGAGAATGAGATTGCCGCGAGCATACTTAAGAGGTTAGTCATGCCTTATTTACTTATTTATGTTACCTTGTTTGACTGGGGAGGGAAAGGACCCGGGGGCTCGCTTTGCTGGTCCTGTCCGTTCACTTCCCACTTAGGCCTGCGCTCAACCCCCGGTCTTGGACTGGAGAGTGCTCTAGCTGTTTAGGCTAATTTAGTTTCTTCTTCTCAGTGCCGCACGCTCTTGTGCAGGCACCCTAATTTTTCTCTCTCTTTCCTCTCTACCTATCTGTATATATCTCCCCGATCCCCGTCTTAGCTCACACTACACTCTTCCAGGAGATTCCCTATCTCTTGACCCCCCCTACCATCCTCTACCTCTGTCCCTTCCCCTCTTCTACCCTTCCCACCCCTGAGTCACGAGCATGGATACGCTCAAAGTGATCTCCCTGAATGTTAAGGGACTAAACATCCCGGAGAAGAGGAGAATGCTCCTCCATGATATGCGGAACCTGAAGGCGGACGTAGTCCTGCTTCAGGAGACACATTTCAAGGATAACAACCTGCCTGTGCTGAAGAACAGGTGCTTCCCCACAGTGTACCATTCTCAATACACGGAGACAAAATCGAGGGGAGTATCCGTCCTCATCTCGGCCAGGGTCCCCTGGACCCTGGGGGAGGTGCGGACGGACCCGGAGGGCCGATCATTACTTCTGAAAGGATGCATAGGTCAGGCACAGGTCACCATAGCGAACTATTACGCACCGAACGAACGACAGGACAGGTTCCTGTCTAGACAGTTAGACCGGCTATCACACTTCAGGTCAGGCCAACTTATTATAGGAGGGGACTTTAACATCCCTCTAATACCCCCGGAGGACACATCGACGGGTAGGTCTGCCGTCTCGGGAGACCTGCGCAAACGCTTTTGTGAGACGCTGCATGCACACCGGCTGGTGGACGCTTGGCGACTACTCCATCCGGGAGAGAAGGATTACACCTTCTTTTCCAAACCTCATCAGTCATACTCGAGGATTGATCTATTTCTGATCCCCCACAGACACCTGGCGGCGATTGAAACAGCCTCGATAGGCTCTATCACATGGTCGGACCATGCTCCCATAGAACTACGATACAGACTGTCTGACACCTTGACTGACCGGGGACACCCCTGGAGACTCAATGAGAGTCTGCTACACGACAAGGACACTATGACAGAGGTAGTATGGGAACTGGGTTACTATTTTCGCACGAATGCCACTGAAGACAGCGACCGAGGACTGGTGTGGGAGGCCCATAAGGCAGTGGTGAGGGGTATCCTCATTAAACATGGGGCCAGGCTGAAAAGGCAGAGGACTGAACAGCTTACCTCCCTACTTCAAAAACTGCAGACCCTGGAACTACAACATAAACGGACTCAAACAACCCAGATCACGACCGAACTTAATGCTACCCGTAAACATATCACAGATTTACTACATTACAAGGCCAAGGCGGCCATGCAAATTTGCAGGCGATCGGTTTATGAATCAGGCAATAAATTCGGGAAGATGCTGGCCCAGGCGCTCCGTTCACAACACTCGACTTCGTACATCCCACACATTGCAAAACGAGGGGGCGGTAGAGTATCTCTCCCACAGGAGATCTCTGCCGAGTTTAAGGACTTCTACCAGGACCTTTACAACCTCCCTAAATTGTCCACGACTGAAGAGGCGGACCGACATACAGACTACCTGGTTAGCTCCCAAATGCCTGCACTCCCGGTTGATGCAGTGAAACTACTGGACGAACCGATTACTCTGCCCGAAATACAGACAGCCTTGAAATCTTTCAAGCCAGGGAAGGCCCCGGGACCTGAACGGACTTACTACCCCCTACTATAGAATCTTGTTCCCATCCTTGGGAGATCACCTACTGGGCCTCTTCAACGACCTGAGCTCTGGAGGCACCTTTCATACCTCAACGCTGCAGGCGCAGATTGCAGTGATCCAAAAGGATGGTAAAGACCAGGGTCAGTGCGGCAGCTACCGACCCATATCACTACTTAACTCAGACCTTAAGCTGTTCACGAAGGTGATCGCCGCCAGACTACAGAGATTTCTCCCGGACCTGGTACACCTGGATCAAGTGGGCTTCATACCCTCCAGGGAAGCCAGAGACAACATGTCTAAAGTGTTGAACTTGATCCACGTTGCCAATGTTACTAAGACGCCTTCGGTCTTTGTGGGAACAGACGCAGAGAAGGCGTTTGATCGCGTGGACTGGCGGTTCATGTTTACGACACTTAAACACATAGGACTCGGACGGAAAATGCTAAATTGGGTGACTGCAGCCTACACGACCCCGACAGCCAGAGTTAGGGCGAATGGCACAACGTCCGACCCATTCCCAATTACTAACGGGACAAGGCAGGGCTGCCCGCTCTCACCCCTACTTTTTGCCCTGACCCTCGAACCCTTCTTACGACGTGTTAGATTGAACCCGGACGTTACAGGACTGGTGGTGGGTGACTACCAATACAAAGTCTCGGCTTACGCCGATGACATGATGTTTTCCCTGACGAACCCGCTGACCTCCCTCCCAGCCTTGATGAAGGAATTTGACTACTATGGTAAGCTTTCCAATCTAAAAATTAATTTAACAAAGTCCGAGGCCATGGGGGTGGGCGTCCCTCAACCACACTTGGCCTCACTCAAACAAAATTTTACTTTGAAGTGGACGGACACGGCTCTCACGTATCTGGAGACGTGCGTCTCGCCACGGATCTCCGACGTGTTTAAGCTTAATTTCCCCCCCCTATTGCAGATGGTCCAAAAATTGCTGTCCCAATGGTCCACGGGCTTACACTCGTGGTTTGGGAGATGTAATATACTCAAGATGTCCATCCTCCCTAAATTCATATATCTCTTGCCAGCCCTCCCCATACGAATACCGGCGGATTATTTTAAACGAGTCCAATCTGCGCTCGGGACGTTTCTTTGGGCGGGCAGACATCCTAGGATCGGCAGAGTGGTCCTCTCCCTGCCTAAAACCAGCGAGGGCCTCGCCGCCCCAGACATCCGTATGTATTACTACGCGGCCCAATTAAACAGGCTGATAGACTGGTGCCGACACGACCAGATTAAACTCTGGCCTCAAATAGAACAGGCGCAAAGCACAGTACTGCTACGAAACGCTCCCTGGAACCCGACCATGCGGTTAAGTGGCGTGCTTGATCACCCCTTGATTGGAAATACTGTTGCAGTTTGCACCAGGCTGCTTGCACGGTTCCGTCTGTCGTCGGACCCCTCTCCACTGCGCCCGATTCTGGGCAATCCGTCATTTCCCCCGGGCCTTCTGGACCCCAAATTCCGCGCCTTGCAAAACTCGGGCTTGTTTCAAGCCTCACACTTTGGGGAGGCGGGCAGGTGGAGATCTCTTGACGAGTTAATGGACATGACGGGTCAATACCGGCTGGACTTCTTAAGAGCCGGTCAACTGAGACACTTCCTACAGACACTGATACCACCGCCTGACCCGGGCCACCCCCAGACAACCCTGGAGGAGATGTGCGAGGGTGTGGGCCTGCTACCGCATGCCCTCTCATTACTCCACACAATGTTGATCACACCGCCGGCGGACTACCGGATACCGAGCTTGGGTAAATGGGAGAGGGATCTGGGACGTCACTTTTCAACCAACCACTAAAATACAGGAGACTAGCTTTAAAGTATTGACGAGGTGGTATAGGACCCCTGACCTACTCCATCGCTTATTCTCGACGGTGTCGGACATCTGCTGGAGATGCCAGGCGGAAAGGGGCACTCTTTTACATATTTTTTGGTCCTGCCCATGTCTGAGACCGTACTGGGAGGGAGTGCGAGAAGTGACGCAAGATTTCTCGGATCGGGAGATCCCGGATGACCCGGCGTTCTTTCTGCTCCATGTAAACGACACCCCTGAAGGCGTATACAAGAAATCGGTGGTCCGGCACTTAGTGGACGCGGCGAAGGCGTGTATCCCAATGTGCTGGAAATCCACGAGCCCACCGACGTTAGCCATGTGGCTAAAAAAGGTGGATGACGTAAACACCATGGAAGACTTAGTCCTGACGAAGCAAGATAGAAATGAGCAATACTCCCAAACATGGTCCCTATGGAATGTCTTTAAATATTCTGCAGAAGGCCAAGCCCTTAGGGGCGCCCCTTAGCTATACCAGACGATCAGCACTCCCAGCTGCCCTCTACAAGGACACTCCACTTTGATCTTTCATCGCGACCCGCTGGAACATGCGGGCCAGACGTGCTCGTGCCTCCCCCCCCTTCTACTTCCCCCCCCTCCACCCCCGCTCTTCTTTCACTCTTCTTTTTATCTCTACTCTTACTTATATGCTCTTAGAAAAAGGGAAAACGCAGTGGGCTGGCCACGTGGACTGCTGCCTTACTGATGCACCTTATCGAGCCGGGGCCCCTGCCCCGGAACTCACGGGAGGCTGCAATGCAGGAAAATACAGTTTGATGTAGATTAAAGTACTATTATGTGTGATGCCTACCCGCCTGCCTTAAACAGTGCTTGTTGATGGAATGTTGTATTCATGCCTATGTACGCGCCAGTTAGGTGCTAGCTCTTTATATGATGTTATGTACTACTACCGTTGCGGTTCATGTGGATCGGTTCTCTGTTATGTATAAATAAACAATAAAAATAAAAAAAATAAAAAATGAATCAGGCTTTGATCATTACCAGCTACCGGATGCTGATGTTACTGAATAATATTTTTTGGTTGAAATGTCGGATCCCTTTTAGACTGTGTATGCTGATGCTGAGTGACTGTCCTCTTATGCTGCTGATGGAATATCCTTCTCCTCCTCACTTTTCTTGCTGATAGCTAGTAAGAAATGTTGTGTTTCTGGGCTCCGCCACCAGTGCCTAAGGCACAATTTTTCTGCCCCTGTTTAACAGTGGCGCCTAATAACAATTTTTGATGCAATACTTTGCACGTGGCTCTTTGTTGCGCTCCAATTGGAGTTATTGTGAGGGGTTGCAGTGTTGTGTTGTGCCCAAGGCACAATTTTTCTGCCCCTGTTTAACAGGGGCGCCTAATAACAATTTTTGATGCAATATTTTGCACGTTTGCTCTTTGTTGTGCTCCAATTGGAGTTATTGGAAGGGGTTGCAGTGTTGTGTTGTGCCCAAGGCACAATTTTTCTGCCCCTGTTTAACAGGGGCGCCTAATAAAAAATTTTAAGTGCAATACTTTGCACGTGGCTCTTTGTTGTGCTCCAATTGGAGTTATTGTGAGGGGTTGCAGTGTTGTGCCCAAGGCACAATTTTTCTGCCCCTGTTTAACAGGGGCGCCTAATAACAATTTTTGATGCAATACTTTGCACGTGGCTCTTTGTTGTGCTCCAATTGGAGTTATTGTGAGGGGTTGCAGTGTTGTGTTGTGCCCAAGGCACAATTTTTCTGCCCCTGTTTAACAGGGGCGCCTAATAACAATTTTTGATGCAATACTTTGCACGTTTGCTCTTTGTTGTGCTCCAATTGGAGTTATTGGAAGGGGTTGCAGTGTTGTGTTGTGCCCAAGGCACAATTTTTCTGCCCCTGTTTAACAGGGGCGCCTAATAACAATTTTTGATGCAATACTTTACACGTGGCTCTTTGTTGTGCTCCAATTGGAGTTATTGTGAGGGGTTGCAGTGTTGTGTTGTGCACAAGGCACAATTTTTCTGCCCCTGTTTAACAGGGGTGCCTAATAACAATTTTTGATGCAATACTTTGCACGTGGCTCTTTGTTGTGCTCCAATTGGAGTTATTGTGAGGGGTTGCAGTGTTGTGTTGTGCACAAGGCACAATTTTTCTGCCCCTGTTTAACAGGGGTGCCTAATAACAATTTTTGATGCAATACTTTGCACGTGGCTCTTTGTTGTGCTCCAATTGGAGTTATTGTGAGGGGTTGCAGTGTTGTGTTCAAGGCACAATTTTTCTGCCCCTGTTTAACAGGGGCGCCTAATAGCAATTTTTGATGCAATACTTTGCACGTGGCTCTTTGTTGTGCCCCAATTGGAGTTATTGTGAGGGGTTGCAGTGTTGTGTTGTGCCCAAGGCACAATTTTTCTGCCCCTGTTTAACAGGGGCGCCTAATAACAATTTTTGATGCAATACTTTGCACATGGCTCTTTGTTGTGCTCCAATTGGAGTTATTGGGAGGGGTTGCAGTGTTGTGTTGTGCCCAAGGCACAATTTTTCTGCCCCTGTTTAACCACTTAGCAACCACCTGCCGAAAAATAACGGCGGCAAGGTGGTTGCTTAACTCTGGGATCACGTTATATAACGTGATTCCAGAGTCGCGCTCCCGCGCGCCCCCTGGGGCGCGCACACGGGAATGTCCGTGACCGGGTCACGGATCACGGTAAATTGCCGCTGATAGTGGCGGTTTACCACGTGATCGCGCCGTCCAATGCGATCAGATGTAAACAGACCGGCGTCATTTGATGACGCCGGTTCCTCCCTCCTCTCTCTGTACCGATCGGTACAGTGTGAGAGGAGAGGGGAGGGAGCGGATGGCAGCGCCAGTGCTGCGGGCTGGATCTGTGACAAATGTAGTCACAGATCCATCCATCCATCCCTCCCTGCTCAGCCATCCCTGCTGCACATACTCTGCAATACTGGGCAATACTATGGGGGGGCAACACTCTGGGGGGGCAACACTCTGGGGGGGGCAACACTCTGGGGCATACTCTGGGCATACTCCGCAATACTCTGGGCATACTCTGCAATACTCTGGGCATACTCCGCAATACTCTGGGCATACTCTGCAATACTCGGGGCATACTCCGCAATACTCTGGGGCATACTCTGCAATACTCTGGGCATACTCCGCAATACTCTGGGCATACTCTGCAATACTCTGGGCATACTCTGCAATACTCTGGGCATACTCTGGGCATACTCTGCAATAATCTGGGCATACTCCGCAATACTCTGGGCATACTCCGCAATACTCTGGGCATACTCCGCAATACTCTGGGCATACTCTGCAATACTCTGGGCATACTCTGCAATACTCTGGGCATACTCCGCAATACTCTGGGCATATTCTGCAATACTCTGGGCATACTCTGCAATACTCTGGGCATACTCCACAATACTCTGGGCATACTCTGCAATACTCTGGGCATACTCTGGGCATACTCTGGGCATACTCCGCAATACTCTGGGCATACTCTGCAATACTCTGGGCATACTCTGTAATACTCTGGGCATACTCTGGGCATACTCCGCAATACTCTGGGCATACTCTGCAATACTCTGGGCATACTCTGCAATACTCTGAGCATACTCTGCAATACTCTGGGCATACTCCGCAATACTCTGGGCATACTCCGCAATACTCTGGGCATACAGCGCCCCTGTCCCCGTGAGCTCGCATGCAGAAGCGAACGCATACGCAAGTCCCGCCCACATATGAAAACGGTGTTCAAACCACACATGTGAGGTATCGCTGCGAACGTTAGAGCGAGAGCAATAATTTTGGCCCTAGACCTCTTCTCCAACTAAAATGATGTAACCAGTAAAAATATTTAAAGCGTCACCTATGGGGATTTTTAAGTCGCAAAGTTTGGCTCCATTCCATGTGGCCACGCTGTGTAAAAGTCCCACACATGTGGTATCGCCATACTCGGGAGAAATAGCAGAATGTGTTTTGGGGTGATATTTGTGGTATGCATATGCTGTGTGTGAGAAATAACCCGCTAATATGAAAATTTTGTGGAAAGAAAATAAAAATGAAAAAAATCTTGATTTTGCAAAGAATTGTGGGAAAAATTACAACTTCAAAAAACTCACAATGCCTCTTTCTAAATACCTTGGAATGTCTTCTTTCCAAAAAGGGGTCATTTGGGTGGTATTTGTACTTTTCTGGCATGTTAGGGTCTCAAGAAATGAGAGAGGATGTCAGTACATCAGATGTGATCAAATTGATCAATTTTCAGTAATTGGTACCATAGCTTTTAGACCCTATAACTTTCACCCAGACTAAATAATATCTAATTTTTTTTTGTTTTGTTACCAAAGATATGTAGCAGTATACATTTTAGGCCAAGTTTATGAAGAAAAATTACTTTTTTGCAAAATGTTATAATAGAAATGAAGAAAAATTCATTTTTTTACAAAATTTTCGTTCTTTTTTCATTTATAGTGAAAAAAATAAAAACCGCAGAGGTGATAAAATACCACCAAAAGAAAGCTCTATTTGTGGGAAAAAAAGGACAAAAATTTCATTTGGTTATAGTGTTGTATGACTGAGTTATTGTCATTCAAAATGTGAGAGCACCGAAAGCTGAAAATTGGTCTGGTTATTAAGTGGGTTTAAGTGCCCAGTAGTCAAGTGGTTAACAGGGGCGCCTAATAACAATTTTTGATGCAATACTTTGCACGTGGCTCTTTGTTGTGCTCCAATTGGAGTTATTGGAAGGGGTTGCAGTGTTGTGTTGTGCCCAAGGCACAATTTTTCTGCCCTTGTTTTTTTTTTAAATCAGAAAAAAGTTTATTGTAAACCAAAGAGAAAGTACATAAACATACACAAACAGGTCGTGATTTTGATTATTGCAGTAGCAGGTGCAAACATTCAGTAGAACCTTACATCAATACAATAACTAATCCTGCTACAATCACCAGTTCAGGTACAATCAATTCGTGAGGTATGAAATAAGTAAACAAACGGTCAGAGATACCAATGCACACAACACTGCATAATAAGGGTAGTTCTCAAGTATATAGGACCTGAGTGCGCTCACTGTAGCATAACACGACCACAGAAGAGGAGTAAAAAAAAAAAAAAAAAAAAAAAGAGAGAAAAGGGGAAGAGAGAAGAGAAGAGAAGAGAAAAAAAAGAAAAACAGGTAGGAAAAACCAACAAGAAATGAAGAAGGAAAGGCTCTTTAAAGTAATAGTGAAACAGTAACTGAAGGCAGTAACATAGCCATGGCTCGCCTACATATTCACATTCGCCAGCTACCACTTACAACATTGTGCAACAAAGCCCTCCCAGCAGTTTGTCCACACCTTTCATACCATCATATAGTTCAAACCTGCTCCATCCCTGCAACAGACAGGCTAGCCTTGCAGCAGCCTGTCCCTCACCAGCTGAAGTGGACCCAATCCCGGGACATCTAACCAGGGTTGCCACATTGAGTAGAACTTCCGTAAGACATTGCGGTGTTGATAGGTGAGTTTCTCGCGAATCAGTAAACTATTAACTTGCTTTACCCACTGCCCGCCCGTTGGCACCCTTGGAGTAATCCAGTGCCGCGCAATTTCCTTGCGGGCGATGTAAAGTAGGCGTAGCACAGCAACATGCCCGTTGGGCGACAGCTCGGGCAACTCCAAGGCACCAAGTAGGCATACAACCGGGTCCTGCAAGATTGGTATCTGAAACACCATAGAGATAGTTTCAAGTACATACTTCCAGTATCGAAAAAGTTTGGGGCACTTCCACATCATGTGCAGTAGATCACCAGTATGTGCTTCACATTTCGGACATAAAGGCGAGTCCCTGACACCCCATTTATGTAATCTGGCTGGGGTCCTATACACCCTATGCAAGAGGTATAAATGAGATAGCCTCTGTGAAGCAGAGACCGAGACCTGGGGGGCAGACGCCAGGCAAAGATCCCATGCGTCTCCATCTATAGGCCCCAAGTCTCGTTCCCATCCCTTCCTACAGGGAAGTCCACCTGCGTCATGGGTTAAATTAAGGAGCCTGGTATATACCCGAGATATCATTCCAGTTTTCTCATTCGTCAAGAGGACATCTCTCATCAGAGGATGCACTGTCTGGACAAATGGGGACAGCCTACTTTCCCCCTGTACAGCATGGCGCAATTGTAGGTATTGGTAGAATTGAGAATTCAGTAAATGAAATTCCTCTTTCAAATGTTCAAAAGATTTAAGTACATCTCCAGTAAACAGCTGGATGATATAGTGAAGTCCCACCGCCTCCCATAGACTGAATCCCTGGAGCTTGAATAGTTCCTTAAAGTATTTGTTCCTCCATATCGGGGTGAACTGGCCGATCATACATATTCCCATAGTCTAGTCAATAGTTTAATAGTGGGGAGAGTGGTTGGAAAGTGCGTGAGACCTGCATCAAGGTATGCCAGTGCCGGAATATTAGAGTTCTCGGGGACTATGAGGGACCTAATCGTGTCAGAGTTATCCACTTCCCCCCAGTTACCCAGGTGTTGAAGCTGTGAAGCTACATAGTAGTTTCTGGCATTGGGTACCGCCATACCACCCTGGTCCTTTGCGAGTTGCAAAGTGCGCAAGCTGATACGAGCCGGTTTGTTGTTCCAGATTAGTTCCCTGAATTGGGAATCTATTCGGGAAAACCATTTATGTGTTATCCAGACTGGGGCGTTGTGAAAGGCATAAAGGAGTTGAGGGGCCCATACCATTTTTATAAGATTAACTCTGCCCGTGACAGAGAGTGGTAGTTTCTGCCAGGCAGAGCACTTCAGTCGGAACCTCTGAAGCAATGGAGACAGGTTTTTATCCAGGTATTGAGCAGGATCCAGGTTAACTTGCACCCCTAGATACTTGAATTCATTGACTACAGCAATGGCTCTCGCACAGGCAGGCAGTGGGCCCGGAATAGGATCTAGGGGCATGAGTACTGATTTGTTCCAGTTGATGCTGAAACCTGACAGCTGCCCAAAGTCAGCTATCAGGCCCATCACATTTTGCAGAGATCCAGCAGTGTCACCCAGGTATATTAGAGTATCATCCGCATACAGGGAGACAACATCCTTTCTGGGGCCCCTACAGAATCCTACTATATCATGTGATTCCCTAATATGAATAGCCAAAGGCTCTAAGGCCATGGCAAACAGCAGGGGTGAAAGAGGACACCCCTGTCGGGTGCCTCTAGCCAGGTTAAATGAGTCCGAGACCCCCCCATTAATGCGTATTCTCACCGTTGGGGCACTATATAATAGCTGGACCCATCTTAGGAATGAGGGACCCACTCCGAATTTAGTCAAGACTTCCCATAGATATGGCCATTCCACACTATCGAATGCCTTGGCGGCATCCAATGACAGTACCGCCCTATTGCCCATGTTGTCCGTGGGGATTTGCAGGTTCAAAAAGAGTCTGCGTAGATTGGGACGTGGACCTAGTGGGAATAAACCCGGACTGGTCTCTGTGAATCACTTTTTGTATACAATTGGCCAACCGATTCGCCAGTACCCTAGCCAGCAGTTTAACATCACAAGTGAGTAGCGATATTGGCCTGTAGGAATCCGGAGATAGAGCATCTTTGCCGGGTTTCAACAGCACCACTATAAGGGCTTCATTCATGGAAGAAGGGAGAAATCCCTTCTCGAATGCGTGGTTGTACACTTTAAGTAAATTGGGAAGAAGTATAGACGAATATAGTTTGTACACCTCAGACGGTAGACCATCAGCACCCGGGGCCCGACTGTTCTTAGCATGAGACAGAGCCTCTAGCAACTCCTCCTCAGTTAGAGGGGCATTAAGTTGAGCCACATCTGATGCGGTCAAGCGAGGTAGGGGGTACTTATCCAGGAAGGAGCAAGTGTCACTTCTGGAGGGTCTAACCTTAGATGAGTAAACATCCTGAAAGAAGTGTTTAAAAGTCTCCGTGATGTCACTAGTGGAGTAACGTGGTGTACCATTAGCGTCTAATATAGATACAATATGAGAGGATGATTGTTGTGACCTAGCCAACAGTGCCAGCATATGTCCCATGTTCTCCCCCTCCTCAAAATAACTTTGCTGCAGGAAAAAACGTTTATTCTCAGCAAGTTGCAGTGACAGATCTCTCAACATAGACTGAGCAGCTAACCATGAGCGTTTTGTCTCATCCGTGGGATCTGCAACATACCTTGCCTCAGTGGCGCCTGCCTCCTTCAGGACTGACAATTCCCATTCTTTAGTAGAGGTTTTAATCTGGGAGATTATTCTGATAAACTGTCCCCTCATAAAAGCTTTGGCTGACTCCCAAACTACATCCAACTCTGCAGAGCCTAGATTATGTCTAAAAAAGGTGATAAGAAGATCTGGTATAGGGTCTAGATCAGGGATAAGCGAGAGCCAGAAAGGGTTAAGCTTCCAAAGGGTATTGCCCCTACTCCTCCCAAAGTGGACATCTATCGTTAGAGGGGAATGGTCAGAGACCTGTCGGGGATGGTATTGAGAGGAATCTAGCATTGGTAAAAGTAATTCATTTCCCAGCCCCAGGTCTATTCTGGACAGTCCCCCCAGAGAAGCAGATTGACATGAGTATACTTTGGCTTCAGGATTGCGCACTCTCCAGACATCCACCAGGCCCATTTCCGACAGCAGACGGGCAAACGGGGTAGGCCCAGCCCTTCTCATTGGTTCACTCCCCCCACCTAACGATAACCTATCTTTGGCCTGGTCCAGGCAATTGTTGAAATCACCAATCACCAGTACCGGGACACCCAGGAAGCGGACAACAAAGTCAGTCAGTATTCTCAGGATGGTAGTGGAAAAGGGAGGGGGGACATACATCCCTGCAATAATACATTTGGTCCCGTAGAGGGAGCAGAAAACAAAAACATATCGACCATCAGGGTCTACTATGACCTCTATCATTGAGAACTCTACCCCCCCGTTTAACCAGGAGACTCACCCCTCTCGAGTACACCGAGAAAGTAGAATGATACTGGTGGCTAAACTGCCGCACAGCAAATTGAGGCGTGGATGACGGGGAGAAGTGAGTCTCCTGCAGACAGACAACATCAACAGCTACCCTCTTAATTGTACGGAGCACAGCCAATCTTTTAACAGGGTTGCCTAGCCCCCTAATATTCCAGGACATAATTCTAGTTATCTTAGACATGACAGCGTATACATATTCGCATTAAGGAGATTTCTAGCATGCACAGATCGCCACGAGGCGAGGCAGTGGGGAGCACTAAAACATGTAGGCATCAATAGAACACTAAATGAACCGGGGGGACAGTAAATAAAAAAGTAAAAGTCATGTAGCAATGGTGAAGAACCCAGCAGGACATGTCTGATAAGTGGAACAGTCACGGTGTGGTCCATGAATCCCTGAAGTAGGTGGGGTATCAGCGGTGACAGTCCCATGTAAGAGCCTTCCACAGAGTGAGATATCAGCAAAAATAGAAACAAAAGTAAAGAAAAAAGTAAGAGAAAATAATGGGCCAACATGGCCAACCTTAAATGCATCAGGGTAAAGAGAGGCCTGTACCAGGCCAACATGGGGGCTGCAGTGGAAGCGCACATAAGCGTCCAAACTTCTCAACAGCTGTAGCAAGTAGCCCAGATAATGAGCCAAAAAAAAGAAAAGGAAGGGGGGGTAAAACATCAGCAACTCTTCCGCCTTGACAACCAGGTATGGGCATCAGTGAGAATCAGGTAGTACGTCACTCATCTTGCTGGGCACGGCGCCTAGTACGGTTGTCCCTGATGGATCGTTCTTCTCTGTCTAACCACTGTGCAGCCGCAGACGGCAGATCAAAAAAGTGAACAGAGCCCAGGGCTTCCACTCTCAGTCGGGAGGGGTACAGCATTGCATATTTTACATCTAGATCTCTGAGGCGACGCTTGACATCAAGGAACTTAGCGCGGTGTTTTTGCAGTTCAGCAGAAAAATCAGGGAAGAAGGAGATCTTAGCATTATCAACTCTCATAACTGCAGGCTTGACTCTGGCATTATGTAGTATAGCATCTCTATCTTTATAATGGAGCAGTTTGAATAGGAAGGGCCTGGGAGGGCCTCCAGGAAGAGGAGGCCTAGCTGGAACTCTGTGAGCCCTCTCCACAGAAAACAATGGGGTGAACACCTCTTTGCCAAACGCAGTTATCAGCCAGTTTTCAATAAATTCAACAGGATTCTTTCCTTCTGCCCTCTCAGGTAGTCCCACTAATCTCACGTTATTCCTTCTCTTCCTATTCTCCAATCGTTCCAAACGAGATGAATGCTGTGTAAGTAGGTGGTTGTTATACGTGAGGTCCCTCTGCATGGGAGCCATATCATCTTCAATGGAGCTCACTCTCCCCTCCACTGCAGAGGTCCTTTCCCTCAGCTTTTGCGCATCCTGTCTCAAAAAAGTTATTTCTGCTTTGACCCCCTTGATGTCTGTGGTTAGGGCAGCAATGGAAGTGTTACAGGAGGTTACAGCCATGAATATGTCCCTTAATGAGGGTTCCCCATCAGAGGCAGGGCTGATGGAGACCTGCGGCCTAGCGGGGGTGTCATCAGGAGCAGTCACTGCGTTCCAAAGGAACCCTGATCCGCCTCCATCTTCCAGTGGGACAGTGTCATCCGCATCCGATGAGCCACCAGACGATCCCCCCTGCAGTCCTGGGTGAGTGCTAGGGTCTGGAACGAGCACCCTGGAGAATAATCTTTCGGCCCCCTCCTTGAATCCTCTCCTTCGGCGTGCGCTGGGCCTGGGCGCCATTTTGGTCCGGCATGCTGTCTCCCGAGCGGGTCGCGTATGGCGGTTTAGACATGGGCATCTATCGTGGATCTGGAATCAGATGGTACCGGGACACTCCTGGGACCTTACAGCAGCGATCGGGCCGCAACAGCAGATGAGCCGGGTAGTGTAGCAGGAGCAATACAGGAGATTCGGCGGAGAGGAGCTGAAGATGCATCCGGCTACATCCGCTGCCTGGCCACGCCCCCGTTTCTGCCCCTGTTTAACAGGGGTGCCTAATAACAATTTTTGATGCAATACTTTGCACGTGGCTCTTTGTTGTGCTCCAATTGGAGTTATTGTGAGAGGTTGCAGTGTTGTGTTGTGCCCAAGGCACAATTTTTCTGCCCCTGTTTAACAGGGGCGCCTAATAGCAATTTTTGATGGAATACTTTGCACATGGCTCTTTGTTGTGCTCCAATTGGAGTTATTGTGAGGGGTTGCAGTGTTGTGTTGTGCCCAAGGCACAATTTTTCTGCCCCTGTTCAACAGGGGCGCCTAATAGCAATTTTTGATGCAATACTTTGCACGTGGCTCTTTGTTGTGCTCCAATTGGAGTTATTGTGAGAGGTTGCAGTGTTGTGTTGTGCCCAAGGCACAATTTTTCTGCCCCTGTGTAACAGGGGCACCTAATAACAATTTTTGATGCAATACTTTGCACGTGGCTCTTTGTTGTGCTCCAATTGGAGTTATTGGGAGGGGTTGCAGTGTTGTGTTGTGCCCAAGGCACAATTTTTCTGCCCCTGTTTAACAGGGGCACATAATAACAATTTTTGATGCAATACTTTGCACGTGGCTCTTTGTTGTGCTCCAATTGGAGTTATTGTGAGGGGTTGCAGTGTTGTGTTGTGCCCAAGGCACAATTTTTTGCCCCTGTTTAACAGGGGCGCCTAATAACAATTTTTGATGCAATACTTTGCACGTTTGCTCTTTGTTGTGCTTCAATTGGAGTTATTGGAAGGGGTTGCAGTGTTGTGTTGTGCCCAAGGCACAATTTTTCTGCCCCTGTTTAACAGGGGCGCCTAATAACAATTTTTGATGCAATACTTTGCACGTGGCTCTTTGTTGTGCTCCAATTGGAGTTATTGTGATGGGTTGCAGTGTTGTGTTGTGCACAAGGCACAATTTTTCTGCCCCTGTTTAACAGGGGCGCCTAATAACAATTTTTGATGCAATACTTTGCACGTGGCTCTTTGTTGTGCTCCAATTGGAGTTATTGGGAGGGGTTGCAGTGTTGTGTTGTGCCCAAGGCACAATTTTTCTGCCCCTGTTTAACAGGGGCACATAATAACTATTTTTGATGCAATACTTTGCACGTGGCTCTTTGTTGTGCTCCAATTGGAGTTATTGTGAGGGGTTGCAGTGTTGTGTTGTGCCCAAGGCACAATTTTTTGCCCCTGTTTAACAGGGGCGCCTAATAACAATTTTTGATGCAATACTTTGCACGTTTGCTCTTTGTTGTGCTCCAATTGGAGTTATTGGAAGGGGTTGCAGTGTTGTGTTGTGCCCAAGGCACAATTTTTCTGCCCCTGTTTAACAGGGGCGCCTAATAACAATTTTTGATGCAATACTTTGCACGTGGCTCTTTGTTGTGCTCCAATTGGAGTTATTGTGATGGGTTGCAGTGTTGTGTTGTGCACAAGGCACAATTTTTCTGCCCCTGTTTAACAGGGGCGCCTAATAACAATTTTTGATGCAATACTTTGCACGTGGCTCTTTGTTGTGCTCCAATTGGAGTTATTGTGAGGGGTTGCAGTGTTGTGCCCAAGGCACAATTTTTCTGCCCCTGTTTAACAGGGGCGCCTTATAACAATTTTTGATGCAATACATTGCACGTGGCTCTTTGTTGTGCTCCAATTGGAGTTATTGTGAGGGGTTGCAGTGTTGTGTTCAAGGCACAATTTTTCTGCCCCTGTTTAACAGGGGCGCCTAATAGCAATTTTTGATGCAATACTTTGCACGTGGCTCTTTGTTGTGCTCCAATTGGAGTTATTGTGAGGGGTTGCAGTGTTGTGTTGTGCCCAAGGCACAATTTTTCTGCCCCTGTTTAACAGGGGTGCCTAATAAAAAATGTTGATGCAATACTTTACACGTGGCTCTTTGTTGTGCTCCAATTGGAGTTATTGTGAGGGGTTGCAGTGTTGTGCCCAAGGCACAATTTTTATGCCCCTGTTTAACAGGGGTGCCTAATAACAATTTTTGATGCAATACTTTGCATGTGGCTCTTTGTTGTGCTCCAATTGGAGTTATTGTGAGGGGTTGCAGTGTTGTGTTGTGCCCAAGGCACAATTTTTCTGCCCCTGTTTAACAGGGGCGCCTAATAGCAATTTTTGATGCAATACTTTGCACGTGGCTCTTTGTTGTGCTCCAATTGGAGTTATTGTGAGGGGTTGCAGTGTTGTGTTGTGCCCAAGGCACCATTTTTCTGCCCCTGTAAAACAGGGGCGCCTAATAGCAATTTTTGATGCAATACTTTGCACGTGGCTCTTTGTTGTGCTCCAATTGGAGTTATTGTGAGAGGTTGCAGTGTTGTGTTGTGCCCAAGACACAATTTTTCTGCCCCTGTTTAACAGGGGCGCCTAATAACAATTTTTGATGCAATACTTTGCACGTTTGCTCTTTGTTGTGCTCCAATTGGAGTTATTGGAAGGGGTTGCAGTGTTGTGTTGTGCCCAAGGCACAATTTTTCTGCCCCTGTTTAACAGGGGCGCCTAATAACAATTTTTGATGCAATACTTTGCACGTGGCTCTTTGTTGTGCTCCAATTGGAGTTATTGTGAGGGGTTGCAAGTGTTGTGTTGTGCCCAAGGCACAATTTTTCTGCCCCTGTTTAACAGGGGCGCCTTATAACAATTTTTGATGCAATACTTTGCACGTGGCTCTTTGTTGTGCTCCAATTGGAGTTATTGTGAGGGGTTGCAGTGTTTTGTTCAAGGCACAATTTTTCTGCCCCTGTTTAACAGGGGCGCCTAATAGCAATTTTTGATGCAATACATTGCACGTGGCTCTTTGTTGTGCTCCAATTGGAGTTATTGTGAGGGGTTGCAGTGTTGTGTTGTGCCCAAGGCACAATTTTTCTGCCCCTGTTTAACAGGGGCGCCTAATAAAAAATGTTGATGCAGTACTTTGCACGTGGCTCTTTGTTGTGCTCCAATTGGAGTTATTGGGAGGGGTTGCAGTGTTGTGTTGTCCCCAAGGCACAATTTTCTGCCCCTGTTTAACAGGGGCGCCTAATAACAATTTTTGATGCAATACTTTGCACGTGGCTCTTTGTTATGCTCCAATTGGAGTTATTGGGAGGGGTTGCAGTGTTGTGTTGTGCCCAAGGCACAATTTTTCTGCCCCTGTTTAACAGGGGCGCCTAATAAAATGTTTTGATGCAATACTTTGCACGTGGCTCTTTGTTGTGCTCCAATTGGAGTTATTGTGAGGGGTTGCAGTGTTGTTTTGTGCCCAAGGCACAATTTTTCTGCCCCTGTTTAACAGGGGCGCCTAATAACAATTTTTAATGCAATACTTTGCACGTGGCTCCTTGTTGCACTCCAATTACAGTATGTTTGAGGGGTGCCCTTTTTTCTACAATTTTTCTTTCACAAAACAATAATGGCCCCCCACCACCGCTAAAATATTCGACATATTGTTGCCACACAGCACGTGCGCAAGCAGTATTAAATTACTTTTTTCTTATAGTACTCTCATGTTGTGCAGGGACATTTATAAACATGTGCCACTACTATAGACAGCCAGCAGGTGTGATATTTAAAGGAATTTTTATTTTATTTTTCACTTTATACATGTTCCCTGGGGCAAGACCCGGGTTCTGAAAGATGTTTTCCAACATTAAATTGAATATTGGTCTTTAAAATGATCGTTTTTGAATTCAAACTTCCGGGTCCCATAGACTTCAATGGGGTTCTAAATGTTTGCGCGAACCCGCGGTCTGTTCGAACGTTCTGGTGCGAACCGAACCCGGGGGTGTTCATCTCATCCCTATTTAGAGGTAGTGATTCCCCCAACCACATTGAACGGGGGTGTCGATTCATTCATTTTTATTCAACCTGCTGGTATGGCCTGCCTTACAGATTCAGCTGTCATACTGATGCAAATCTTGAACAATAGTGATTAAAGGAGTTGTAAAGGCAGAAGTTTTTTTTTTAATCTTAAACCTTAAATAACATGAAAAAAAAATAACTGTAAATGTTCAATACATGTAACTTACTATTATTAGTAGACATTACTCTGTAATACTCATTTATAACTGCATTCATTGGCAAAAGGAGAAAAAAAAACTAGGAATATTAATTGGAATATACATAATAGATGCAAAGCACATCTCACATAAAAATGTTTTATTCACATCCATGTAATCATGGCTGCAGTGCAGTTCCATATAATAAACTTGGGAGCAATTGGCACTTGCAAATGCACGGAAGTGCCGATTTGATATTAACAGAGGCATGTTCTCCGGGATTAACTCTCTTTTTTACCCGCATGTTCACCTATTGGAAGTCTTCATTGACTTAAAGGATAACTAAAGTATTTTTTTTTTTTAAATAACAAACATGTTATACTTACCTCCACTGTGCGGCTCGTTTGGCACACAGTGGCCTTGATCCACATGTTCTGGGGTCTCTTTGCGGCTGTCTTGACTCCCCCCTGCAAGAGCTTTCCACATTAATGCGAACGATGCAAACCTCTTGCAGGTGCACTCCCGTGAAACAGCGGCGGCCATAGCTGCCAACTGTATCACTCGGCCCCGCCCCCGGCATGCCAGATCATCATTGAATAGGATTGACAGCAGTGCCAGCCAATGACTACGCTGCTTTCAATCCTTCAAGTGTAGCCAATCAACGGCCAGTCTGAGAACCAAGAAGGATGACGAGCACGGGACTTTCGAGGGGTCAGGTAGGTAAAACAGGGGTTCGGGGGGGGGGGGGGGCGGTACTGTCTGATGTTTTTTTCACCTTAATGCATAGGATGCATTAGGGCGAAAAAACATTTACCTTTACAACCCCTTTAATTGAGAGTAACTAAATGTAGAGTAACCATTACTTGGTTTTCTTAGTAAATCAACCCCACTGTTTATTTGTTCCAGTATTACTTTATTGTCCTGTTTTTGTAGGTGGTTGGCAATTTTTTTTATTTCCTAAACAAAGTCAGTTTACATGTGAGCATGGTTTTATTTTGTCAAACTGTCAAAAATGCATGGCCAGAGAAGCAGTGTGATTCATTACAGTAAACTCCAAAAGTGTTAAGTAGTAATGTTCTGTTTATGTATAAACAGTTTTACACTGAGATACACGTCAGCCACAAACTTGAAAAACTAGAATGTCAAGTACCTATACTCTGAAACTTAGCAAGGTATTTACACCACAAAGATGTTTTTTTTCCCTCTCTTCTAAAGTGTATCTTTAATTGAAAATATTCCTGAACATTCATTTCTTCTTAGAACATTCATTTCCTCGCATGGGCGTCCGCTCCATAGGGCAAGAAAGGGCGCATGCCCCCCCTAGAAACCAGTGCCATGATGTTCGGTGGAGCGGGCAGGAAGCAAGGCGGCGGCACGGCGAATCCAATTTGAGTCACTCTCTCTCTCTTCTAGCTCCAGTTGACAGAGAGAGGGAGGGGGCGATCGGGCGAAATATACAGTACAGCCAGCCCGCGGCTCTCCTCTCCCTGTCACAGCGCCACTGCGGAGTTCTCTAGTAAATAGAGCAGCAGCGCTTTGACAGGGAGAGGAGAGCCATGGGCTGACTGTACTGTATATCTCCCCCGATCGCCCCCCTCCCCCTCTCTGTCAGCTGGAGCTAGAAGAGAGAGAGAGCGGCTCTAATTGGATTCGCCGTGCTGCCGCCTTGCTTCCTGCTTTCCTCGTCATGATTGGCCACAGCAGAGGGCCAATCAGAAGATTCTGGGGACTGGGGGCATCAAAGGGAATGTAATCCCTTAAGAGTGGCGGCCCCAGCGTGTCCACAGACACCATGCTAAAGCCCCCAACATGCAAGCACTCTGCCGGGGGGGGTTACAAGAGGAAAAAAGAGAATAATGTGCTCATGCTGGGGGAAGACAGAGAGAGAGCTACGCTGTTCCCGCACCAACCAGAGAGCCACGCTGTACCTGCACCAACCAGAGAGCCATGCTGTACCCACACCAACCAGAGAGCCACGCTGTACCCACACCAACCAGAGAGCCAACCAGAGAGGGAGTCCAGCTGTACCCGCACCACCAGAGAGAGAGTCCAGCTGTACCCACACTACCAGAGAGGGAGCCCCGCTGTACCCGCACGACCAGAGAGGGAGAAAGACCGAGCCGCTGCTAGGATACAGGCATGCTACACTACTGACTAGAGTCACCTCAGGCAACCCCGAGTGAGCAAATACTTTGGGATTAGGGATGAGCTTCACGTTCGACTCGAACCCATGTTGAAATCGAACATTGGCTGTTCAATTGTTTGTCGAAATTCGAACAAAAAGGGTCGTTCGCGCCAAATTCGAGTGACGCGTCACGGCCCTAAATTCACTGCTGCATTGCGCTCTGATGATTGGCCAAGCATGCACTATGACCTGCATGCTTGGCCAATCACAGCGTGCAAAAAACAGAGAGCTATAATTGGCCAAAGCCAGGGTGGCTTTGGCCAATTATGGCTCAGGGCTTTAGCACACGCCCCACACTATAAAAGGCCACCTGCTGGGCGGCCTTGTGTAGTGTGTTGCGGCAGTGTTAACGAAAAGATCAGTCCTAGAGAGAGAGGGAGAGACAGTTTCTTTTTTACTAGATAGATAGATAGAGCAGGCAGGCTAGTTTAGTTAAATTTACAGTATGTAGAGGATATATATACATCCCAGGAGTTGTACATATATTTATACACTGTATAGTTTAGCTAGATCAGCTATTCCTATTTGTCAGGCAGTTGATTGTGCTAGCTGCAGTCTTCTAACGTGTTGTATTGCCCGTGTGCTGTATAGTTTGCACCTAAACATACTTGGTGTTGACTGCACTTGTGCTGTATAGTTTGCACCTAAATGTACCAGGTGTTTACTGCACTTGTGCTGTATAGTTTGCACCTAAATGTACCAGGTGTTTACTGCACTTGTGCTGTATAGTTTGCACCTAAACCTACTTGGTGTATACTGCAAGTGTGCTCATTAATTTGCACATAAAGCTACTTGGTGTGTACTCCACGTGTCCTCTGCAGTTTGCACCTAAAGCTACAAGGTGTGTGTACTGATTTTATGACTTTATGTGATAATGTCTAAGCCCCTCCCTTTCATGACATTGTCAAAAAGGGACCGAGCATGGATGACCTTAAAATGATGCCCCCCCTGAAAAAAGTTCAGCAGACTTTCAGCAACATCAGCTTTGCCCAAATATCTATTTATCTGTATAAGTTTTTTGAATTGCAGAAACAATAAACTATATTGACTAAACTCCTAGTTTTCAGTTTGTAAAAAGTGATCCTCACCCTTATATACAAGAACAAAACAGGCTTTAGGTCTAGAATGTCTACTTTTGTATTTGTTATTGACAGTAAGTTAAAAAAGAGCTCCAGTCTCTCCCCCCCCCCCCCCCCAAAAAAAAAAGTCAGCAGCTATAAATACTGCTGACTTTTAATATAAGGACACTTACCTGTCCAGGGATCCAGCGATGTCCTCACCTGAGCCAACTCTTCAGTCAGCTTCAGGTGTAGGTGTCGACATCTTAGGTAAGGGAAACTGGCGATGAAGCCTTCTGGATTCACAGCTTGTCTCCTACTGCGCATGCGTGAGCCGTGCTGCACTTTGTGAATGGTCATCTGACCAAAAGTGGGAACAGGTACCCGTCAAAACCCCCTCCCCCTGCCAAAAAAAAAGGAGCAGTGGAGGGGGATTGGTTGTCTTGGTCTTGGTTATCCCTTCCTCTTTACATAGCAAAAACATTTGACATTTGAAAAGCAAGTTATCTTATCTAGGAAAATAATTTGGCTCTGAGACTAAACCCCTTTAAGGCTCTGTTCACACATAATTTCAGATGTGACTTGATCGCAGCAGTGTGAACCTAACCTAAAGCTGGCTATGCTGTATATGGATATCAATTTGGCTGGTTTAGCAGGGACAGGCTGAATTTCGATCCGTGTATAGGCTAGCTGGTAGCCAGCAGCACTGATCATTGTATTTTGCCAGAATGGAAGGCTCTGCGCTGGCAGAATACAATAGCTAGTGAGTGAGTGAGTGATTCCCCCAACAACATTGAACTACTATATTGATTTATTTATTTTCGTTCAACCTGCTGGTATGGCCTGCCTAACAGGTTTAACTGCTATACCGATGCAAATCTTGAACAAAAGTGATTAAAGGAGTTGTAAAGTTTTTTTTTTATCTTAAACCTCCGGAAAAAAACCTGCATAATAGCTCATTATGAAATACTTACCTTAGAACGATATGCAAACAATTGTTTTTGGCGCACAATTAAAAGAGCATATAGAGAAAACAATAATAAACTGAGATGGAATGAAATAAAATGAAGTATCTTGTCATATCATTATATAGTCCATACATAGGTAAGAACAAATGTTCAATAGAAAGTCCTGGTATAAAGTGTATATTATTGATGAAGCAACACCAGAGGCAGCACCCTGAAGCAGAAGCAAACTCTGAAAGGATTATAAAACAAAAGAACAGATGCGCCAATCTAAGTACAGTAAAACGAAAACTTAATATATACTGTAATTTGTCATAGGAAATAAAATGGCTACTCACAAAAGGAGTACTAGCAGAGGC
This sequence comes from Rana kukunoris, assembly GCA_029574335.1. Lineage (NCBI taxonomy): Eukaryota > Metazoa > Chordata > Amphibia > Anura > Ranidae > Rana > Rana kukunoris. Next base: position 348,216,804 of record CM056051.1, read on the forward strand.
AAATGGAATAATGATGCGGGCCCGGGGTCACTAGGCGTCAACAGCAGGTACAATCCACATCCTAGGTAGCAGAGTGCTCGATGTAAAGGGGGCATCCAATGTCTCAGGAGCCTCAGGAAGGGACCAGAAGCCGGAGAAGCCGATTCTCAGCGGTGTGCGTTCCAGCGCGGAGCGCAGCATGCCATCGTCGCACTGTCGTCACGCCGGAAGTGACATGGGAGCTGGGCAAGCCAATCGGATAATGCGTTTCATAGCATCAGCTGTTTCGTTAGATCCATAATGTCCATAGGAGACAGATGTGCTAAATGTGAGCGTAGGTGCTGTGATTGGTTGACAACATATCGAAATGAAATACACTAAAGGAGATAAACAGACAGACGAAGGAGACAGATCAAAACAAAATATCATGTCAATAGACCGGGGGACAATATAGCGGAATAAATATGAATAAAATTAACAATATAAGACACAAATTACATAGATAATGATGCTAAAAATACATGGGTAAAAATACATGGGTAAAAATACATGGGTGAAGATACAAGGATAGAGATACATGGATAAAAAGACAAAAAAATTTACCAAAAAATTGAAAATATTATATAAATGTATAACACAACATATTTCCCAAAGGATAGACGCAGAGTTAGAATTGAACAGGGAGATCAAAAAGGGGGACTTTTTAATGCTGTAGACAAACATGTGCAAACCCACATACATATAAATGTAGACAAGCATGTGCAAACCCATATACATGTAAATGTATCCGCACATCCCCACAGCAGACTAAAGATAAAGTACCAATAAAATAAAATAAGGTAAATGAAATAAAATGATGGTAATCCACTCTAATATTACCAAAGGGAAAATGTGTGAAATGAAAAATTTGTTGAAATAAATTAGATGGAATATATGCACATGCCTACACAAAGAGAATATGTGTAGTACTGTATATACATATACACATATTTCAATATATATATATATATACACACAGATACACATATGTGTGTGTGTATAGATCTCTGTCTCTATCTATTTCTCTAAAGGAGGCATCAAAATGATGTACCATTAACACATGCATCTAAATAATCCTATATCATCGCACATATGAGTAGATATGCACCATAATAAATGTGAGTGGATATGTACCATGATAAATACGCAAGAAAAGTCACGCAAGAAAAATCCATCAATCAAGGTAATAAAAAACACGCAAGAAAAAATGCGCAAGAAAAAATCATCATCAATCAAGGAAATAAAAACACAGAAACAGATAGGGCCAGATTCAGCAAAGGTTACGCTGGCGGATCGAGTGATCCGCCAGCCTAACTGTGGCTTTGAGCCGGCGTTTCTGTTTTCTGTAACCAGAAAACAAGAAACGCCGGGTTGAAGTTCCGATGCGAGCAGCGTAACTGAGTTTCGCCATCGCATCGTTACTTCAACTTAAAAATGGCGCCGGGGGCGTTCCCGCCGATTTACGCTCAAAAAATATGTTAATGAGCGGAAATCGGCAATTCACGATCGAAATCCGGCGCGACGCAATGACGATACGACGTTTCCGGACGGGATACGCGGCGCATAGATATACCTACATGGGGCTGGAGTATCCTATGTTAGGTATAGGCGTCGTCATCGCGTCGGAAAAAAAAAAAAAAACGTCGCTTGCGTAAAACGGTCATGAATGGGAATGTGACGTCATTGACGTTCATTCACAGATTTTGGAGCATGCGCACGGGGATGTTTTGACACTCGACGCATGCGCAGTACGTTGGCGGCGGGATCGCGCGTAGTTAGCATACTACACGCCCCGTACCCGCGACATTTGAATTCCGCCGGCTCATTTGTGATGCGCTGCCGCAACTTTAGGAGCAAGTGCTTCGTGAATGACAGCACTTGCTCCTAAAATTTCGGCAGCGCAACGCAAACCAGAAGCTTTACTCCAGAGCAAAGATGCTCTGGAATACGTGAATCTGGCCCATAGATGCCAAATGAATAGCATTTAAATGATGTTATTGGTCTCTATCTCCTCATTGAGGCCATGAGTTGACACAGTATTCAAAGAATAAATCCAGTAGGTTTCCTGTCTACAAAGGCGCTGGAATCGTTCAACTGCAGTGGGGGTTTCAGGTATAGCCTCAATAACCCACACTTGCAGTAGGGAAGTATCCTGATGATGATGCATAGCAAAATGGCGTGCCACACTATATTTGAGGTTAGCCGCATGAACAGCACGCCGGTGTTCCCCAAACCTAGTGCAAAGGGCTCTGATCATTCTTCCCACATACAAAAGGCCACAGGGACAGGAAATACAGTAAATAACATATGTCGTAGAACAATTATAAAAAGGAACTTAACAAGGAGCCGAACAAGTTTTGGCTCATTCATCACCTGTCTTTACAGGGGGTGGGGGTCGGTCGACGAGGCCATTAGCGCGGGGTATGGTACGGTATGTTACGCCTCCGTTGATGTGGCGGTTGATTGGGTCAGGGGTATGGTCGAGGGGCGAGCATGATATCGAGGCTGCCTTTCAGGTTCTCCCGGTACACCCGGTTAGTTTCCGGCTATTGGTCTGTCACTGGGGGGGGAGTTCAAAAGGGCCAAGTGTCTACCGGTGGGTTGCTCCATTTCATGTGCCTTGCTGGTACAGTTTAGTTTGTTTCTAGAAGGGGTGGGTCGGTATGTGGCTGGAGTGAACTCCGTGATCCACTATCGGGTCGACTTCCTCAGCGTTTGCCCGGCTGGGTTGCATATCTGCGCGGTGTTTTTGGCCACGCTGGAACGCATTGCGGAGCGATTTGGGGTGGCGCTGGCACCCGAGAAAAGGGAGGGGCCGAAGTCGGTCATACAATTTTTGGGCATAGTAATTGGCTCGGAGGCAATGGAGTGCAGATTACCGTTGGACACACTGGAAAGCCTCACGGCAAAAATTGGCGAGATATTGGGTTCACAGAACAAATCTGAGCGCTGCTGTCGCTCCTGGGAAAACTTTTTTTCGTGTGTCTTATTCTTCCTCATTTACTTTTCTTTTATTATTTCCCAAACAAGCATAGTGATATACATATATAGGGTCATCCCTCTGGCCATGAAGTCATTTCAACATACAAATATATAAAAAGAAAAAGAAGGAAAAGAAATACCCACATAGTACAAAATCAAATCATTTAAACAAAGATAAAAGGGAAATATTTCCCAAAACATATCGTATCACTTCTCTATCAAACTACGATTCATCCTCCATAGTTCTAATTGCCTTTCAAATCTGTGGGTGCCTTCCCCTTGCTATGTCAGGCCAGTGAACCTCTCCTCCACCTGGGGATCCACGTGTCCCCTGCAGGGAGGGGCAGTTGGGCCACCCCCTATGACATCACTCTCTGCATTGTCATTCCAGATCATCCTCCCTCAAAACAAACTAAGCCAAAAATATAATCCCCCCCCCCCCCCCAAAAAAAAAAAAAAAAAGAAAAAAGGGGGATGGGGAGCCCCCTCCTCTGTCCATCCCCCCTCCTCCTCCTCGTCCACAGCGCCGGGTCCCTCCCATATCACACAACTACGCATCCATCAAGATCCTTCCTTCTTCTGAGTATCTGAACGTGTTCCATTCAGTCCACGTATCAAGGTACACCTTACGTTTCTGTCTGGAGGACCACACAAGGTCCTCCATTCTATTCGTATCCTCTACTCTATTGAGCCACATCTTTACTGTTGGAGGTTGTGTCTGTTTCCACATCCCTGGGATACAGGCACGGGCAGCATTTAGAAGATGGCAAACCATAGATTTCCTATAACATTTTACAGAGAGCTCAGAGTCCTGTAGTAAGTAGTAAGACCATTGGTCTGGTAATTTTTCTTTGCTAAATTTCTGCACTATTCCCTGAACCTTTGCCCAGAAGCTTAAAATCTTTGGGCAGAACCATAGAATGTGTAATAACGTTCCTTCTTTCTTTCCGCACCTCCAGCATCTATCCGAGATGTCTGGGTAGCACTTTTTTAATACTACCGGAGTACGATACCACTGAGTTAGTATCTTGTAATTCATCTCCTGTGTCTTCACACAGACTGATGATTCAAATATATTCCGGAGTATTTTGTTCTTTTGTTCTTCCGTAAAGGGTCTTCCCAGCTCCACCTCCCACCTATTAAAAAAGGGGTTTGAGAGTCCTCCTTCGGTACATTTAATAATTCGTTAATTCTTGAGAGTGCGTGGCGAAGCACTCCACTCCCACTACAATATCCCTCAAATCTTGTTAGTTTACGCCCATATCTTATAGGGGATTTCAAAGTGTCCAAGAAGTGCCGTAGTTGTAATGCCCTCCAAATGTCCAGTTGGTAGGGGACCCCACCCGTTACCATCTCCTGCATAGTGTGCCATGAGCCCTCTTTAACAAAATTAGATGCCTGTACCAGACCCTGATCTATTAACCCACTGAAAGGCCCCTTCATCAATCCTGGTATGAATTGGGGGTTCCCCAGAATTGGGTAAAGTGGTGAATCCAGAGTGGACAATGTCCCTTTCACAAATAGCCCGTAAGCAACTTTCAATGTTGGGCCTATCAGAGGGTGTTTCTTGATAGTTATCGGCAGGTCTCTGTAACACCATGCTGCCAGGTGGAGTATACTGCTGCACTGAGCTTGCTCCAAACTTGGCCATATTTTCTCGCCCCCATGTCTCCTCCAATCTATCAGGCGGATCAGAATGGCCGCCTGATAGTACCGATGAATATCTGGAGCCGACACGCCTCCGTCTCGTTTTGGTAGAGATAATATGCGCCTCTTAATTCTTGGGGATTTATTAGCCCAAATAAACTTATTAAAAAGAATCTGCGTCTGGTTAAAAAAGGATTTTGGTATGGCGATGGGGAGTGTCTGGAAAAGATACAAAAATTTCGGTAATATGCTCATTTTGACGACATTGACTCTCCCGAACCAAGAATGGAACCCCCTCCTCCAGCTATCCAGGAGGACCCGTGTTTTCGCCAATAGTGGCACAAAATTAAGTTTGAAAACCTGTGACAGGTCTGCCGGAATGGAGGTGCCCAGGTATGTAAGTGACAGGTCAGACCATTTAAATCTGTGTTTGGTTTTCAAGGACCGCAGGTCCTCTTCCGGGATCGCTACTCCCATTGCTTCTGACTTGTCATAATTTATCTTAAAGTTTGATAGGTCTCCATATAATTGTAATTCCTGTAGCAACTTAGGAAGGGATTCCATCGGGCTCGTCAAAGAGTACATCATGTCGTCTGCGAAAGCAGAGATCTTATATTCTGCATCTCCAACAGACACTCCTTTAATATCTGGATTCAGTCGAATCCTGTTTAATAGAGGTTCTACAGATAGCGCAAACAAAAAAGGGGATAACGGGCACCCCTGTCTTGTCCCGTTAGACAATTTAAAGGGAGGAGACACTATTCCATTCACTCTAACCTGTGCCGTTGGATGAGTATAGTTACTTGTGATCCATTGTAGCATCTTGTTGCCGAACCCCATGTGTCTCAGAACCATAAACATAAATTGCCAGTTTATCCGATCAAAAGCTTTCTCGGCATCAGTACCGAGGAAGACACATGGGGTTCGGGAAGAGTCAGCCAAATGGATCAAGTTCAGGGTCTTAATCGTATTGTCCCTAGCTTCACGCATCTGGACAAACCCCACCTGATCTTTGTGAATAAGCCTGGGTATATATTGTTGTATACGTGCCGCTAAGATTTTTGCGAAAAGCTTCAGATCTTCATTGAGTAAAGAAATGGGTCTATAGCTCCCACATTGAGAAGGGTCTTTACCTTCCTTAGGTATGACCGCGATTACCGCTTTCAGAGTTTCAATGTGAAAGGAACATGTATCACCCAGACCGTTAAACATTCTGACCATAAAGGGGCCTAGAACAGGGAGAAAGAGTCTATAGTAAGCAATGGTGAATCCATCTGTTCCCGGTGATTTCCCTCCTTTCCCCCTTTTCACTGCCTCCTGCAGTTCCTCTAAAGTTATAGGTTTTTCCATTTCTTGACTCATTTCTACTGTTAGGGTCGGAATACCTGAGGTTTCTATATAATTACCCATTGTCTCATGTTGTTGTTGGGGGTTTGTTTGTAGATTATATAAAGTACTATAAAAGTCACTAAATCTCTGTGCAATTTCTCTGGGTAGCATGTGTTCTTCGCCTCCTGACCCCTTAATCATAGGAATATAGGTCTTAGTATATTGTTCCCTCAGTGAGTTCGCTAGTTGCTTCCCACATTTGTTACCATATTCATAGTTCTGTCTTTTGCCGTTTTGTATCGCCCTTCTTGCACTGTGTAAAAGCAGTTCGGTAATTTGTCTACGTGCCGTCATAAGCTCTCTCTCTACTTCTGGGTTAGGTCTCTGTTTATGTTTCATTTCTAGGTTTGTAATCTTCATCATAAGGGTTGTTATATTCCGCTCCCTGTCTCTTTTAACCCTTGCGCCATGTTTCATCAAGACTCCCCTTATGACTGCCTTATGGGCCTCCCATACTACCCCCAGATTACATTCTGGGGTATCATTAGTTTCAAAGTACCATTTTAACTCCCTCTGGACATCTTCCAGCACCACCTCATCCTGTAGCAATCTCTCATTTAGTCTCCAGCCCCCCTGGCCCAAAGGCCTGGAGTCTCCTATTTTATATTCTAGAAGGATTGGGGCATGGTCAGACCAAGAAATTTCACCTATTCCAACTTCTATAACTGCGTGTAGCTGGCTATGCGGCACAAAATAATAATCAATGCGTGAATATACCTTGTGCGGGATAGAGTAGAAGGAATAATCTCGCTCTCCCGGGTGCATCATTCTCCATATATCTATCAGTGTCTCTTGTTGTAGCAGCTGTCGGATTCGTTTCCGGGTGCCCCTCGCAACTGAAGAAGCACCTGTTGACGTGTCCAAATTGGGGTCCAGAGGGACATTTAAGTCCCCTCCCATAATCAGCTGACCTTCTTGGAATCCTGTTAACCTGTCCAGGAAGTTCCTCAGAAACTGGTCCTGTTGTAGATTGGGGGCGTAGAAGGTAGCAAACGTAAATATAGCTCCTCTCATCGTCCCCTTTACCGCTAAATACTGCCCCTCGGTATCAACCAGGGAGTCTTTTAAGGACCATGGCGTATTAGAAGATATAAGTATTGATACTCCCCCCTTTTTTACCGTAGGATTCATTGCATGATATACTGTCGGGAAGTATCGGTTCCTAAGAAAGGGGCGCCCCCCTTTTCTAAAATGTGTTTCCTGTATCATAGCTATGTTTCTGCCTCTCTTTTTTAAGTCCTGCAGTAAGATACGTCTCTTTTCCGGTATATTTAGTCCCTTAGCATTGATTGAAATTACTGAAAGGGCGTCCATTTCTGGGCGCTCCTCCGCTTCCTATGTGGGACCCAAGCACCCGGACCCTGCAGGCGAGGAGAAGAGAAGGAGAAGCAAAAAAGGAGAGAGGGAAAAAAAAAAAAACCCACCCAACAAACCCCCCCCCCCCCCAGCCCTCTATACCCCTACTCTAAACTGGTACCCTAAGACAGAGAAGAGAGGAACTGAGTTGTCCTCCTCCTCCTCAAGGGTATCCCAAAGCTAAGCTTTGGTCACTCAGAAACCCAACCCCCTGAGTGATGGCCTAATCGGGGTTATTGACCCACGCCTCCCCCGGTGAGGGGTCTCCCGCCGCCTCCACACGCTCCTTCTATCAAAAAAAAAAAAAAAAACATAACATGAACTCGCTCTGAGTTAAATTGATTGCCCCTAGGTCATTCTGGCTACCAGGGGGTAAAACTTCCTCTGTTATATCATACCAAATGAACAAACCCAATCACAGGTCTCTTAACAGGGAGTCCCCTGATTCATAACCGATTTTAAAATCTCTTGAAACCTTTTGGGGACTCTTTCCCTTTGAGTGGTAATCTTGTGGTACCCGACCACAGTGCCTCCCGCACACCCCCCACCCCTTCCCACTGCGACACCCACCCCTAAGGGTTGGGTCTAGCCCCCCCAACCCAGACTTCCCCTTGCCCTCCCAGGCCTTCGCGGTGCCCGTGTGAACCCCATTGACCACTGCAGGTAGCTGCAGTGGAGGAAAAAAACAAAACAAAAAAAAAACAAAAAAAAAGGTAAAGAAGTATAATTCAAGGGGAGAAAAAAAAAAAAAAAAAAAACCCAATCCCAGTGTCAGTGTAGGTTGCGCGCACAATATGTTGTTCCCATCCCTACCTCCCCCCGTTCCCCCTAGATGCTAATAGCATCCATATAGTGATAGGTGAATCCATATATACCCCCCTCCCTAACCCCCCTTCCCAAAATCTGTAATGGCAAACCCCTGCCCCCCCCCCCAAAATTGCTGTGAACAAAAGCCGTAAGCAGGCTACTGCCTGTAAATCTATAAGTGAGTCCCCTTAAACCCCTTCCTTCCCCCCTAGCCTACCCTACCCTTCCCTCCCCTCCCATCTTACTCTAAGGTGCACAATGTGTCGTTCCCAGCCCTACCTCCCCCCTATCCCCTGGAAGCTGAGACCTCCCATAAATAGTGAGTGAACCCATACATACCCCCCTCCCTGACCCCCCTCCCCCATATCTACAATAACAAAGCCCCCCCCTCTCCCCCCATAAACACTGTGAAAGAAAAACAATAAGCAGGCTGCTGCCTGTAAGTCTAGTAGTGAGTCCTCTTGGTCCCTCCTTCCCCGACAACCTACCCTACCCTTCCCTGCCCTTCCTGCCCCTACCATCCCACCCCCCCCCCCCCTGTAGCACTGCCCCGGGCGCCAGATAGATCCCCCTATTGAGACCTTGTTGCCCAGTTTCCTGCGACCCCTAAATGGGGGGCGCAGGGAGAGGGCAACACCGGTATCCAAAACAACACCGTATATATAGCGTAATAAAATATCCTAAGGTCCCCAGTATAATCAGAGATATTATAAAAAAAAAAAAAAATGTTTAGGAGCAAAAAATAAATAAATATTTAAAATAAAAAAAATAAAAAAAATTATCCTTTGCTCCAATTCAGACCGGGCTGCATTTAACCCTTTAAACACAAACAAAAAAAAAACGGAGAGGAAAGGAAAAAAAAAAACAAGTCAGACATTCTTAAGGTCTATAGATCTCGGATTTAACTGTAACCAGTTCGGAACTGGAAACGGTTCTGTTTCCAAAAATAGAAACAAATCAGGGAGGTCCACTCTAGAGCGAAGCCAAAATGAAAGTGAGGCTTTCTTAATGAGGACGGAGATGGGGAACCTCCATCTATATGTCCCTCCCCATGCCCTTACACGATCTAATATTGGGCGAAGTAGGGCCCTGCGTTGAAGGGTAGCCCCAGATAAGTCCGGTAAAATCTTAAGCTGTGTCCCCTCGAATTCTATTGAGCCGGCCTGCCATGCTTTCCGTAGGATTGCCTCCCTATGTGAAAAATAATGTAATCGACATATCACATCCCGAGGGCGACCCTTATCTTTCAATTTTGGGCCCAAGGCTCTATGAATTCTGTCCATCTCAAAATTTGGTGAACTAGTGTCTTGCATAAGACTTTGAAAAATGTTTTGAGCCACGGCCTGAAGATCTTCATGACCTTCCCTTTCCGGGACCCCGCGTATACGTATATTATTACGGCGTTCCCTGTCCTGGAGATCTTCTATCTGTAGCTGCAGGGACACCGCGACATCTATCTGGTTACGGTTCTCATTCTCGATCGCCTCAACACGTTGCTCTAGGGTCTTTAGCCCAGCCTCCCCCTCTCCCACGCGGACCTCCAAGCCCTGTAATTCAGTTCTAACAGTCTCCAGGTCCCTGGAGTGAGCCTCCTCCACTTTTGAAATTAGTTCAGTTATGTCAGCCCTTGTAGGGAGTGCTTGAATTAGGGCTTTCAGAGTCTCCATTTCATTTTTGAAGTCTTCCCGGATAGGGGGGGGGGTGGCGGATCCTGCCAACATATTATACATACGTGAGCTCTGTGGTGTGGTCTGCAGGGTCTCTACATCTGCTCTCACTGCCATAGGGGGTTGGGATACTGTCTCCAAGGAGCCACTAGTGTCACTAGTGTCACCCCCTTCTGTCTCCAACTCAACCCCCAGTGACTCGCTCTTGCGACCAGTGGGTCGTACCGTGCCTTGTGGGATAGAGAAGTACCGGGAGATCTCCAGTTGCTCAGTTAGTCTGGGTGCAGGAGTCTTTAATGACTGTGATGTTTGTATTCCTGCTGCTTTACGTGAGGTGCGACTCTCCCGCTGTCTCAGAGATCGCATCCCTCACATACCCTGTATGCCACTGTGTGCCTGGTTCAATTTGGACAGTTCAGTTCAGACAGGCAGTTCAGTTCAGGCAATTCAGACAGACAGTCAAGTCCCAATCCCCTCTGGTTTTGAGATAATCCAAAGATTCTAACAATATCCACAAAGAGTCCTGTATCCTATATCTCTATCCCCTCCCAGTAAGTAGTTATAATACCATTCACTGACCCCCTTTAAGTGTCTTTTCTTTTTTTTTTCCTATTATCTTACGGCTGTACAAAAAAGAACGGCAGAGAAAAAAAGAAACTGATAACAACTGTCAATGTTCCTCTCTAGCCTCCTCTTATAACATTCACCCCCTCCCTTCCACTATCCAGCAGAGTACCTTTAGGTGTTATCTTCTGGCGATTAGCTTCTGATTCCTAGGTTGCCTTTCAGGAATCCTCCGGGAGGGGCGAGAGCGAGGAGCAAGGAGTGAGGAGTGGAGAGGAGACAGTAGAAATAGATAGCACGCCGCCAGACCTGTCAGCAGCAATTCTCAGCTCCTATTCCAGCCGCAGCCGCCGCCCGCAGTATCGTGTCCCTGGGTCTCTGGGTCTCTACGGCAGCTGTTCCGGGTCACGAGTCACGGCTTCCAGCCCCACGTCCATCTCAGGTATCAGGGCGGCATTCCGGCGTACCAACAAGAGGTATGTTTCTCCTAGTGGGGGAGAGCCAGGATAGAAAAAACCAGGGGGGGACCGCAAATGCCGTGGATGTCGGCAGAGGATCAACAGGCAGCCGGTGATCGGAGCAAGCAACAATTAGCTCATAGCGGAGCTCGTGGAGGTACGGCGGGAGCTCACCAGTTCACTCCCTCACCTGGCCATGCGTGGTCACGCCCCCAGTCCCATCATGTCTTATTCTTCCTATGGGGCAAGTCGTTTGCAGGCGCCGCTCGGCAAGCACGGCGGGGGTTAAGTCACCCAAACATTTCGTGAGTTTTGTGAAGGAACACAGGGAAGACCTGTCGGTTTGGCACTCCGTTTTGGAGTCCTTTAATGGTATGGCTCTGTGGATGTTCGGTCCGGTCAGCAATGTTGACATGGAACTGTTCACGGATGCAGTCGGGGGTTTGGGCTTTGGTGCATTCTTGCAGGGATAGTGTAGGGCAGGCTCTTGGCCCCTGTCCTGGGTGTCAGCAGGGTTCACTAAGAACTTGGTTCGGCTGGAACTGTTTTCCGGTAGTGCTGGCGGTGGAACTATGGGTCCCTGCCTTCCGGGACCGGAAGGTCTGTTTCCATGGTGATAATCTGGGGGTGGTACAGGTGTTCAACAGGGTGACGGCGTCCTCTCCCCCGGTTATTCGTCTCTTGCGGCACCTGGTGCTGCGCTGTTTCCAGAGGTATATGATTGTGTATGCGGTGCATTTACCGGGAGTGGACAAGGTTGTGGCGGACGCCTTGTCTTGGTTTTCAGTGGGGACAGGTTCTGGGTTTGGTGCGGGGGGCAGAGGAGCAAGTTGTCCCCTGTCCAGTGTGGGTGTGGAGGATTCAGTTGTAATCATCTCTTAGAAGGTCGGTAAAGTGAGGAAACATGGGCGGCCTAAGAGAAGGTCTGGTTGGTGTGGCAGATGCTGGTTCGGGAGTCGAAGGTGGAGCTGGCGGGTCCAGAGGTATTGGTCCTGATTCGGTATTGTTTGTCCAGGAACAGGGAGGCTGGGATGTCACAGTTGGTACTCGATAAGAAAAGTTGTTGAGTCTGGTATTCTAGTTTGAGTGGCTAGGGTGTCCGGAATTTTACTATGGTTATTGGGTGCGACAAGCACTCAAGGGTTATAGCCAGCAGGGACGGCGGATGGATGCGGATGGATGCGCGGCGCCCAGTATCGTTGCATCTTGAGAGGTGTTATGGGGAATGTGGGGACATTGGGCCAGATTCAGGTAGATGAGAGTATCTTTCCTCTGGAGTAACGCTTCTCATTTACGTTACTCTGAAGACCCTTTCAGCGCAAGTCCTGTAATTCACATAGCAGTTGCGCGTAAACTTGCGCCAGAGTAACGATAATGCGCTGGCGTAACCCGACGCAAGTGGAAGTGGGTGTGATCATATGTAAATGATGGGCGGATCCCAGCGCAGAGGCTTACGTTCAGCGCATCATCCACGGAGCATGCGCAGTGAGTGCGGCTCCACTCGCCCCCCTTGTGCGCATGCTCACAACTTCCGTCGGCACCACTTCCTGGGAAACGTCAGCGCAATGCGTTCCGCTGGGCGCTTAAAAGCGCTGGCGGAAACGCCATTCCGGCGCAAAAGTAGTTCCGCTTCCCCCTACCCCAGGGAAGATACTTTTGTGCTGTGATGGCTGCTCCCGCTACCCCCAGAGAGAGGAGGAACCTCAATTTTAATGCCCAGGAGGTGTCTGTGATCATCTCGGCAATGGAGAGGGATAATGAATTTCTCCATGGCAAAAAAAGCCGGAAGACCAGCCGGGAAAGGAAGCAGGGCATCCTGGAGTCGATTGCTGCCAGGGTCAATGTCCTGGGCTACTCCACCCGGACTGCTGGGGACATACAAAAAAAAATAAATGACCTGCGGCGCAAGGTGAGGGACAAGGTGGCCTCCATCAGGAGGTATGAGAGGGGCACAGGTGGTGGTCCCCCATGTCCTGTCACCCTAACCGCAGAGGAGGAGGTGGTTGCTCGCTGCCTGGAGAGGGAGCAGGTGGAGGGGGTCGCAGGCTATGACTCCGTGGAGGAAGGCACAAGGACAGGTAAGTGTTTTATAATCCCCTATTTGTTGTTTTGCATTTGGGGGGGGGAGGGTACATGTGCCAAGTGTGTGGGACCACCAACATGTGTCTGCTTTGTGTCATCCACAGATGACGGAGCTGGGCCATCATCTGTCAGCGTACATTCCACCCCATCCCCCCCACGCCATCGTGTGCCTGAGCCACTGGGTGGTGAAGAGGTTGTGGAGGAGGAGAGTGGCCACACCACACCTGCCGAGGTGGTTGTGGAGGAGCCTGCTGTGGCAGAGCAGGACTTTTCTTTGGTTTTGTCTGTCTCCTCCCCCTTCTCCTGGGCCGTCTGTCGTCCCCTCCCCCATCCTTGGAAGCCCCTCAAGGGCGACTCCTTCCACCCGAGGACATCCATCTTCTGGCCCCAGGAAGGCGACCCAGAAGACCAGGGGGGTGTCTGATGGTATACAGGACCAGTTGGCGAGGGATCACGCCAGGCAGACGGAACAGATGGGGGCGATAGCTGGGCACTTACAGAAAGTGTCTGACAGCCTGGGCTCCGTTGCCAACCTCAGCAACGCAGTGCAGGATGTCAGCTGTAATTGCGCTGCAGTGGTCACCACTTTGGGGGAGGTGCAGGGGGATATTCGGCACCTCACTGCAGCCGTCCAGGCCAACAGTGCTGCCATCCGGGACCAGGGGAGGCTGAGTCGGCGGGCCCAGCACTACCAGGTCACCCGTCAGCTCCGGATGCAGGCCCAGACCAACTCCTACCTTGGACGGATAGCCAGGGCCTTGGAGGGCACGCAGGCCACACCTGCCAGGAGTGGCCCACCTGGGGATCAGCCACCTCCAGATGCCCCCCCACCCCCACCCACTCCATCCAGGCAGCTGCGGAGCCAGAGAGGGGCCCCCAGAAGAAGCCCCCGGCATCCCCGATGAGGCCTTTTTTTTTTTGGTTTTATATTTTTGATTTGGACATACTCAGGTCATGAGTTTATTTTTTCTTTTTCTCAGGTTATGAGATTTTGTTTCTTTTAATTATCAGGATATGATATTATTAATTTATTTTTGTACTGCACACGGTCAGGAGTGCAGGGGACAGTGTGAATGGTGTGTGAATGTGAGGGGGTGGCACTCCTGAAAGTAAGGGGTGTCACCCTCGGCCGTGGTGGTGAAGTGAACCCCACGGCTGAATGAATGACGTGTGAAAGGTGTGTGAATGGACAGTGACATCATTGGGGCCTTGACGCTGGCGTTACTGCTCCCAACTCCTACATGCTGGACTTGGGCTAATCCAATGCGATGTGCATGTGGTGTGTGTGATCTAGGGACATCAGTGGTGTACACGCGTGCACTGTCTGTGTGATTAATGTTTTGGTTTAGTGTCCAAAGATGCCTACGGCGAGGACCCTCCTGACTGCTCTTCCATCAGCAGACTGGGTGTCCTCTGGCAGGTGGGGACTGTGTGGGTCGGGGGTCAGGTCATCACGTATGTCAATATGCAGGCCTTTTTTCATAGCAGTGCAAAGTTGCAGAATGCAACATGCAGCGATGATCTGGCACACAAAGGTAGGGGAATACAATAGGGTCCCCCCGGACTTATCCAGGCAGCGGAAACGGGACTTCAGGAGCCCGAATGTTTGCTCCACCACTGCACGGGTTTTGATGTGTGCTTCATTGTATTTTCTCTCTCCTCTGGTTTGGGGGTTCCGGAAAGGAGTCATTAGATGGGGTCCCAGTGCATATGCAGAGTCACCTGTAAGGTAAAAGACAGGAGAATGTTAGTCATGCATGTGCGATTTCTGTTGTGCATCACGGGAGGGGATAGTCATGCCTGACTCCCATGTCACTCACCAATCAGCCAGCTGTCCCCATACATGTTCTGGTTAAATTCTGCTGGGATGGGGCTCTGATTGTATATGTAGCTGTCATGGCTGGACCCGGGGTGTTTGGCACGGACGTGCCATATGAGGCGTTGGGCATCGGCTATCACCTGTACGTTGATGGAATGCCAATGCTTCCGATTGCGGTATATGTGCTCTGTGGCACTGGGGGGCTGTAGGGCCACATGTGTGCAATCAATGGCCCCCACAGTGCGTGGGAATCTGGCAATGTTGTAGAAATCTGTCATTGCCTTCTGCCGCAGCTCTCTCAGTGGTTGGTCTGATGAACTGGTTGGACATGCGTCTGAGAATTGCAGGGACAACCTGGTGCACACATCTGCTTATGGAGGATTGTGACATCCCAGCCACCACTCCACTTGTACGCTGAAATGATCCACTGGCAAGGAAATGAAGTGTTGCCAGGACCTTCACCAGTGGCTGCACTGCTTGTGAGCGGTATGTCTTGCTGGTGATGTCATCCTGCAGGGTTGTGGTTAGTTCAAGTATTACATCAGGGCTGAATCTGAAGAGGCGATACACCTCCTCCTCCTCCATGCAAAAGAGGTTCATACGAGTGCGGTATATCCTCTCACGTGGCCGCCTTCTTGGTTCCGGGGGACCCATCAGTAGTTCTAGGACCACAATTGCCCCTGGCATGTTGGCACACAGAGGTGTTGTCCTTGCAAGTGGGGGTGCTCAGCTAGGTCCTATCGTCGGTAACGCTGCTGTAGCTGCTCTCCTGCTGACCTGTGACCGTCTGGAGTAAAGATAAAGCAGCCTTTTGTAGAAATAACTTTGCGCGGACGGACCAGATACGCGCGGCGCATGTAGCCAGCGTATGGTGCTAATCCGTTTGTGAATTGGGAAAAATACCTCATTTGCATATTTGCAGGGGAAATCAATGGGCGCGACTGATGCGCCCAGCGAAAATAAGCGCTGACGATACTCTGGCGTCGGAACGTTCCGCCGGTCGCAAATGACCCGTTATTGGGCGCATCTAGTTTGGTGGGTACGGGCACATAGAAACGACGGCGCATCATCACAGTTACGCGGCGCATATCCAAATACTCCAGCGCAAGTGTTCGTGAATCTGGCCCATTGTGTTTATCCCGGTATGGGGTTGTATCGTTTCCGCACAGTGTTTTGGTCTGGCAAATTTTGGCAGCTGTTACGTACCTGCCAGATGAGCCTGACATGTAGTGGGAAGGCTTCTCGTACAACCCCGGCTAAAGGGCCACCGATGTTGCGACAGTGGCCACAAGAGCCTGGCGGTGTATGGGTGCCTGTTCGTCGTTGTCTTGGGTCTTGTCAGTCGGTTCAGCAGGTGCAGCAGGAAACAGGAAGCTGGCAGGTGGGTGCACTGAATGCGTAGTCAGACAAGCCGGGTTTGGTAACAGATGATCCGATATAGATATAAACGACAGGCAGAGAATGGTCAGTATACAGGCAAGTTCGGCAACGGGAAATCAAGCAGTTGTAGAGCTGAGCGTGGTCACAAGGCAGGCCGGGATCAGGATAACAGAGATCAATCGTAGTCAGCAAGCCGGGTCAAACACAGGAAACGGGAAACAGGTCAGATCACAGGAAGTCAGGTAAGAACTGCAGATCAGGCAGCAAAGACACTGTGCTGCTGAGGTGTTTAAATAGGCAGCCTGTTGTCAATCACTGAACTCAGTCTGCACCATTAACTCTTAGGTGGCAGATCCATGACATGGCCCCCCCTCTTACGGGCAACCTCCGGGTGCCCAACAGGTCTCTCTAGCCTCCACCTCATACTCCTCTTCACCATTGATGGTCACAGGTTCTGGGGGCTTGGATACTCTATCTGGAAAAGAGTCAGGAACTGCTGGTTTCAAGAGAGAAACATGGAAGACAGGATGTATTTTAAGTGAATCAGGTAAGGATAATTCATAAGCAACCTCATTAAGTTTCCTCTTGACTGGGAATGGTCCCACAAATTTAGGTGCCAGTTTCTTTGAGGGACATGCCAACCGGAGATTTGTAGTAGACAACCATACCTGGTCTCCCGGGTGGAGAATCAGTTCACCCCTCCTTTTCCTGTCAAAAGCCGTCTTGCTTGCTGCTTGTTCCTTGGTAACCGCTTCTTGAAGCAACTTATTGTTGCGATTTAGGAAATCCACTGTGTCTTGGACAGCCGGAACCATGGTTTCTGGAATAAAGTCAGGCAAGAAGGATGGGTGAAAACCATAATTTGCAAAGAAGGGTGACTGACCTGTGGCAGAATGAGTGGCATTATTATAGGCGAACTCCGCCAGTGGCATCCTGTCCCCAGTCATCCTGTACAAAAGTAGTGAAGCATCGGATATACTGTTCCAATGTTTGATTTGTCCTCTCTGTCTGTCCATTGGTTTGGGGATGGTAGGCAGAGGACAAGGATCTTTCGATTTTAAGGGCTTCACACAGAGTTTTCCAGAATCTGGAGGTGAATTGAACCCCCCGATCGGAGACAATGTTCATAGGGACCCCGTGAAGCCTCACAATTTCTCTGATAAATACTTGAGCTGTCTCTATGGCTGAGGGAGTATTTTTCAGAGACAAGAAATGGGCCATCTTGGACAATCGGTCCACTACTACGAAGATGGCTGTACATCCTTCTGATGGGGGAAGTTCCACAACAAAATCCATGGCTATCATTTTCCATGGTCTGTCAGGAACTGGCAGTGGCCGAAGTAGACCCCAAGCTCGGTTTCTTGTACCCTTACTGCGGTTGCAGATTACACAGGAATTCACGTACCTCTTACAGGTTTCTTCCAGGTCTGGCCACCAGAATGTGCGTTTCAGGAGATCAATCGTCTTGTGGACCCCAAAATGACCTGCTAGGGGATGATCATGGCACAGACCCAAAATGGTTATGCGTAAACATTCAGGTACAAATACCTTGCTTCCGTTGAACAGTAAACCTTCCCGGAGTGTCAGCGTGACCCCTGGAGGGCTAGGAACGTCTGTCGAAGCCTGCTTCATTCTGTTGAGGAGGTTGTCCTGTAAAAGCAAGAAGTTATTTTCAGATAAGATGGTATCTGCCACTGGTGGTTCCTTGGGGTCATCAAACATACGAGACAGTGCATCTGGTTTTGACATTCTTCGAGCCTGGCCGGTAGGTAATGTGGAACACAAATCGGGAGAAGAATAGGGCCCACCGTGCTTGACGTGGCTTCAGACGTTTAGCAGTCCTCAAATACTCCAGGTTTTTGTGGTCAGTATAGACCAATATGGGATGCGCTGCTCCCTCTAGGAGGTACCTCCATTCTTCTAATGCCGCCTTAATGGCCAGCAATTCCCGGTCCCCAACGTCATAGTTTCTCTCTGCTGGAGAGAGCCTGCGGGAAAAAAAAGCTACTGGATGCATCAGATCCTTAGGGCCTTGGCGTTGGGAGATGACTGCTCCAATAGCGACTTCAGATGCGTCTACTTCTAGTGTATAGGGGCAGAGACGGGTCTGGGTGACCAAGAACAGGTGCTGAAGTAAACAGTCCCTTCAAGGTATCAAATGCGGCTTGAGCCTCGGGAGTCCAATGGAAGCGGAGGTTCTGTCTAGTCAGCTGTGTTATAGGGGTTATGATAGCAGAAAAGCCCTTTATGAACCTTTTGTAAAAGTTGGCAAATCCTACGAAGCGCTGCACCCCCTTCTTGTCGGTAGGTGCAGGCCAGTCTAAGATTGCGGAGACCTTTTCAGAGTCCATCTTGATCCCTTCAGGAGAGATTACCAGTCCCAGGAATTGGATGCTGCGTTTTTCAAACTCGCATTTTTCACCTTTAGCATATAGTCCGTGTTGGCGGAGTCGGCTTAGCACCCTTTTGACATGACCTCGGTGAGAGTCCAGAGAAATGGAAAAAATCAGAATGTCGTCTAGGTAAACAATCAAAAATATATCAAGGAAGTCTCTGAATATATCATTAACAAAATGTTGGAACGTGGCCGGAGCATTGCATAGCCCGAAGGGCATCACTAGGTATTCATAGTGGCCAAATCGGGTGCGAAAGGCTGTCTTCCACTCATCCCCTTGGCGAATGCGGACTAAATTGTAAGCCCCCCGTAGATCCAGTTTGGTGAAAATGGTCGCTGACCTTAGTCTCTGAAATAGTTCGGGTACTAGAGGGAGAGGATATCGGTTTTTAACTGTAATTTTGTTGAGCTCCCGATAGTCCACACAAGGTCGTAGGGAGTGATCTTTTTTTTCAACAAAAAATATTCCAGCTCCTGCTGGAGAGGTAGAGGGTCGGATGAAACCCTTTTCCAAGTTTTCTTGGATGTATTCTTTTAGTGCCTCCTGTTCTCTCGTTCAGCGAGGGGGAAGATTCTACCGAAGGGGATTTCGGACCCAGGAAGCAGTTCAATTGGGCAATCATATGGCCGATGCGGGGTAAGAATATCAGCCCCTCGCTTACTAAAGACATCCAGGAACTCATGATAGTGTTCAGGTACAACTTTCCGCACTTCAGACTCAGAGTCCACACAAAATAGTGTTGTAGGAGGAACTGGGGGCCTTGGTAGGCAGTGCTTCTGGCAATAGGCTGAGTAGAAGTTGATTCTCCCTGTGGCCCAGTCAATTTGCGGATTATGCGCCTTCAGCCAGGGTAGGCCCAGAATAACAGGGAATAGTGGGGAGGAGATGACATCAAGGCTTAGGAATTCCTTATGTTGAGAGGGAGCCAACACGGGTAAGGGAAATGTCTCTTGTGTCACAGGTCCAGACTTGATACATGACCCGTCAGCTAGAAAAACAGAAAGTTCTTGTGCTTTAGGTCTCAAGGGAATGCGTTGTTGTGTTGCGAAGGTTAGATCAATGAAGCAACTGCAGGCCCCAGAATCAATGATCGCGGTAACTGTCACTTCCCTTTCTAGCAGCTGAAAGAGATGGGAAGGGTTAGGTTGGTAGTATTGGTAGGCAAAAAAAAGTTATTAACTGAAAAAATCATCCGCTGTTTACGTGTCTTGGTTGGACAGGAACGCACATAGTGACCTGCACCCCCACAGTACAGGCAAAGGTTGTTCTGTCGTCGGTGCAGGCGTTCTCTGGGGACAGAGAGGGGTGTATTAGGCCAATTTGCATAGGCTCTGGAGCGTCGGTGGCAGTAGCGACAGGAGCGGGCTGAACTGGGGTGAAGCTATCAGGTGCGGAGTAAGTAGCAGCTGGGATCCGGGGCATCATCCATACTGGACGTGGCTGCTGGGCTGATCTTTCGGATCGTCGCTCACGAAGCCGGCGGTCAATTTGGATGGCAAGTGTGATAAGAGCCTCCAGGGTATTTGGGACCCCAACACGTGCCAATTCGTCTTTCAGACCCTCCGATAACCCCAAGCGGAACTGGTGTCGCAGGGCTGCGTCATTCCACTGTGTGTCTGCACTCCAGCGTCGAAAGTCTGTGACATAATCTTCAGCTGTTCTGCGGCCTTGCTGGAGTGCATGAAGGGCAGCCTCTGCTGTGGTGGTTCGTTGCGGGTCGTCGTAAATTCGGCCATTGCACCGAAGAAGGCGGACATGGACTGTAGCAATACATTGTTCTTTTCCAACATACGATGAGCCCAGGACTGGGGCTCACCCTGAAGCAGTGATATAATGAACCCCACTTTAGTCATTTCAAGGGAAAAAGTTCGAGGTTGTAGGCGAAGTACAGTTCACATGCGTTGCGGAAGGATCGAAACTTTCCCCGGTCACCTGAAAATCTCTCTGGTGCTGGAACTCTGGGTTCAGGGGGCGGAATCACTAATGGGGTTGCTGCAGTGGCAGACCCTGAGACGGAAGGGGCAGCATTGCTTTTTGGTGTAGCCAGAGTCTGTACAAGTTATTCCAGTTGCGTATAACCCTCCTGTAGAGATTTAACTGCTTGGGTGAGGGCTGAAAGGTGCTGGCAGACGTCATCCATGGCCGATTTCCCACTAGCAGGCTCAGACATGGCTGCCTGATACTGTTACGTACCTGCCAGATGAGCCTGACGTGTAGTGGGAAGGCTTCTCGTACAACCCCGGCTAAAGGGCCACCGATGTTGCGACAGTGGCCACAAGAGCCTGGCGGTGTATGGGTGCCTGGTTCGTCTTGGGTCTTGTCGGTTCAGCAGGTGCAGCAGGAAACAGGAAGCTGGCAGGTGGGTGCACTGAATGCGTAGTCAGACAAGCCGGGTTTGGTAACAGATGATCCGATATAGATATAAACGACAGGCAGAGAATGGTCAGTATACAGGCAAGTTCGGCAACGGGAAATCAAGCAGTTGTAGAGCTGAGCGTGGTCACAAGGCAGGCCGGGATCAGGATAACAGAGATCAATCGTAGTCAGCAAGCCGGGTCAAACACAGGAAACAGGTCAGATCACAGGAAGTCAGGTAAGAACTGCAGATCAGGCAGCAAAGACACTGTGCTGCTGAGGTGTTTAAATAGGCAGCCTGTTGTCAATCACTGAACTCAGTCTGCACCATTAACTCTTAGGTGGCAGATCCATGACAGCAGCATTCAGGGTGGGCGAGTTAGTTAGCCCCTCCAAGAAACAGTTCAAGGCGGCATGTTGGCTGCTGACGTGTGGAGGGCATATGAAGGGGCAACACTGCTTCTAAGCAGATCCAAAATGGATCAGAGGGGTAGGGTAAGTCAGTGCAGGTGCTCACTGTTGTTGGTTCAGACCTTTGCCCAGTCGGGCTGGTGCTGGAATTCCGGCAGGTACGCCCGAAGGTGGGCTTCAGTGTCGCGGTATCAGTTCGTGGCAGGGTTTAGAAAAGGTTTGGGGGCATTGGGCCTAGTGGAGATGGAATTCTCGGGCGTTCCCTTAGGATTGGGGCAGCGACAGAAGCTGCACGTGATCGTCTTGACGAGGAAACAGTCAAGGGGATAGGCAAGTGGGAGTCGAGGAGGTTTCGACTAGATGTAGGCCACAATGATTGGTGGGCCTGGCGTAAGGGTAATTTGGTGGTTGCATCGATGGTTGTATATGTTGCTTACTGTCTTTCAGGTACAGTGCAAGGATTGGTCTGGATTATGGGCCACTCCTTCGGGAATTGGGGGGCTTGGAGAGCGTATGTGCGACCGGTGGGTCGACAGCTGGGGGTCCCGAGACGGCAGGCTCGTGTACATTGATTGCGTTTCCCAGGAATACTGTGGAAGTAGAGTGGTATCGGAAGTGCACAGGTTTGCATGTTTGGACCGACCACTGGAGGTATTGGTTCTCCATGTGAGGAGAAATGATTTAGGGGGTGAGGTCAATGCTGGGGTCGCGAGGTTCCCGATACGATAGTGGTATGATCGGTCATGGTGGCTGGGACATCATAGAGGATGGCCAGACAATGGAAGGGGTGAAAAAGAGCTTGGTGAAAGATCGACAGAGATGTGGTGGGGGCACTGCGGTCAGTGGTCGTCTCTGAGTCAGCTTGTCGGCTTAAGGCCTACGACCAGAGGTTAGATAACGCAGTGCCAACCAAATGTTGTTTGTGAGTAGAAGCAGGGGCCTGGTGGTCGGGCATCTGGAGTTGGAGTTGTCTACGTGGAGACACCTTAGGGGTGATGGAATTCACCGCACAGACGTTGGTATCGATATGATGGGGTTTGGCCCATAGGACGGGGTACAACAAGCATGGAGGGTATGGAGGTGCGCCCAAAGGTAAGGAGTTACCTTTGGGTGGTGCTGGTGGCGGGTGTTTGGACTTTGCAGGAGAAGAAATTACCCCAAATATGGATGCCATTACCCAGAGGTGGTATGGGTTCTGAAGGGGTGTTAGTTGCCAGTCTACCAAGGTGTAGCTGGAATGTTGGTTAATGGGGGCACTGCGGTCAGTGGTCGTCTCTGAGCCAGCTGTCGGCTTGAGGCCTATGACCAGAGGTGAGGTACAGCAGTGCCAAAAATGTCATAATGTTAAAAGGTTTTACAAGTCAGTGTTAGTGGTGCCTGCAAAGTCCAGCACTAGTATGAGAAGAACTGTTTTTCTCAGGAATTATATGGTTTATATATGTTATTTATTATTGGAAGTTATCTAAAATAAAGGAGGCTGCTACAGCCAGTTTTTACTCCAAGTTACAGTGTTGGTCTCATTATTATTAGAGGTTTAAGGGGGGTATAAACTGTGGGTTTTAGCAGTAAAGGTTATATCTGGGATAGTATTACCATAGTCAAGAGAGGC